>CAJPEV010000369.1:0-133740 GCA_905338385.1 Darwinula stevensoni | reverse complement strand
TTGAGAGTCCCGAATGAGCGCGTTTCCTTCTAGGAAATCCAAGATATATCCAAGAAGATAAGGGATATTTTTACAACTAAATTGGCACCCTTCCATTTGAAAATGAGAAACAATCGTGAAAATTAATCAAGGACAATTTGTTTCCCAAGAGAGCCTGTCACCCAGACAAAATGGTTGTAGAGAGACTTCTATAGGTCTCTCTACAACGTTTTCAATGTAGTTTCATAGAATTCAATATTGCTCTCATTATTGAATTGCATCTGGATAGGACTCCATACAGATTGATATAGTAAGATATAGGGGCTAGAAACCGTGCAATCGGGAAGGATAGCATCTCGTGGGTAAACAGTGGCGGCGAATGACAAAAATCTGGGGTGGCCAGCACGCCATCACAATGAACAAGAAATCATTGTTGTAACAACGGGAGCATGAAGCACGAAAGCTGTGTTTAGGTTGGTCTTGCCTGCACTGCTTCAAGTGGCAGGTAGTTGCAATAAAAGAGTGAACGTTCCGTGTTGGCATTTTATATTGAATCGAAAACATGTAAAAGGAGAGCGGAAATTGAAGATCCTTGGAACACTTGAAGAGTAGAGGTGCATCCGGTCCGAGAAAATTGTCGGTCCCACGGCATACAGAGTTTCGGGACTTCTAAAAAAAAAACGCATCTAGCTCATCTATTATGATCACGAAGACTATATATTTTGTCTTTTTCATTCGTGGAAACTACATAGATACATATTGGTAATGCAGATTAGGATGACCAAGCAGCTTTCTAATTTCGGCAAAGGAACCTAAAGACATAGAAGCATTAAGAAGTAATGTTACCCTCAAGGGCTAACAGGAAGCCAGCAACATCTAGGATTCTTTGTGGTTACTATATTGTCTCTAAGTTTTTCTAAGGCAAAACTTCTGCAAAAACTGTACAAGACAATTTAGTAACTACAAAGAATCCTAGATGTTGCTGGCTTCCTGAACATTACTTCTTAATGTTAACATAAGGTAAGATTGCAACTGAAGCTTTTTCTGCATCTTATAGGAAGAAAAACTTAGGAGTAGTCCACTACTAACGGGTGGTCCACTACTCTCCTGTTTACCCCTACCTAAACCTAGTCAAGACCCTGTACTTGTTAGCAGTCACTCGTTCGTGCGATATGCAACCGGTGACGCCGGCCTCCCTGCTATCGCACGTATACTTCTGTTTGTGTGCATTTGGCGATGTCCCTCATCCATCGCCTATGAGCCAGGAGAGGGCTCGAGGCTCTGGCCTCCCAGATGGGAGGCCAGATAGAGACGTTTTGGTCGTCCAAAAACGTTCGGTTCGTTCATTTGGTTTCTCGTATTCTAAAGTTCATTTTTATTTTACCCAGTTGACGCAGCTTCTTAATATTGCACCACTCGGGATGGAACGACTCTCCAATGCATGATACCCATGAGGATTTCCAGCAGTTCACAACTACGACCTGTGCCATATACCTCCATCACCATATGCCAATGCTTTCACAAGTTTATCATAAATTAATCGAATATGAGCCTTCTAAAAGGCTTTTCGCTTTCTATAAAATAATACATGACCCTTTTACGAGCTGAAGTCGAAGAAAAAGGCTACTTTTATTCTTAATCTTTTCCTTTGGGAACCCTATTTGCATCTACTTATTTTCAAAGAAATTTGATGGGATTTCAATATATTTTTTATACGCTGACTACAGAAGTTCTTGAAATGCAATATAAATTCTGTACACTTTCTAGACAGAGACAAAAGAAATTCATACAGCCCTATGGAAATGCTGTATAATTTCTTAACAATCTCTTCGTAGAAGAGCGGAAGGGCACAGAAACTACATCTCGAGCAGTAAAAAATACATTTTTCAGTTTCCTGGTGAAAGAGTCGATCTTCTCGACTTCTTGCGCGTTCGCCGTCTGATTTCCTTCCTGACCTTGGGGAATGCTATGGAGCAGGAGTTCTTAACCTTTTTGCACCTACGGACACCCCAGATCCTCAAGTATTACCCATGGACTCCAAGTTAAGAACCCCTGCTATAGAGGGAAAAAACAAGCTTGTCCCTTCCTTCCTCTTTGGCTTTTGAGTAATTTCACGATTGGAAAATTTTTCAGCAGTCTAGATCAGAATTATTCTTCCTATTCTCAAAAAGATGCCCAGAATACTTAATTTCAAAACTGCTATCAAGTAGAGTTGGCACAGATGAAGACGAGTCTGATCAAGGAATGAATAAAGACAGCAACAAACATGCAGAGATTCATCTATATGATATTTGGAAAGTTACTCTCTGTTTGTTGTGATGGGAAATACGAAAGAAAAGAAACGAAAAATATCGAGAAAGAGCATATATTGTAGAGCGGAAGTGCGGAAGGAGATATAGGAGAAATAACAAGGGAGAAGGTGGAATGTTGAATAGAGGAGAAGTGGGAAAGGATAATTTCGCGCTCTCCCTACATGAATGACCTACCCACAAGTCAGCCGAAACGATCAGCAACTGCTGGCAATCAGAAACAGCCCGACTATTAGACCTTCCTTTACGTTCCAAGTAAAGGCCCCTTTCTTACTATCGAAGTTGGAAGATGAGGAATGCGTGGAACTCCTCCGACGTAAAGCGATGTCGTTTTACGTTACTGCATTTCGTACCTGAAGCAGTGGTCGGTTCCCTTTGAAGAGTTCAGCAACTGCAACTGGGTGGCTCTGAAGTCGACTCCTCAATGGGCGTGCGTCGATTCCTTGGAGGAGAAGGGTTTCAAGCTGAAGGTCGGACTGGAAGACTCAAGACTTATTCGGCCAAGTCAACTATGTCAAGCAGTTTGTTAGCATTAGCGAAACGAAGTGAAAGAGTGGCAAACTAATCGTACTAGGATCGACATTACTTGGGTTGAGATTTTCAAGCACCTCGCAATGATGTGCCTCACAAGAGTCTACAGAAGCGGAATTTCTGCAGTGCCTTCCTGAGAGCAACGCCCCTTTTGAAAGCATGTTCTCAATCATGAAAAACGTGGAGCAGCGCGAAGACACAACTTGAAGAAGATATACTCAAGGAAATGTTGATAGTCAAGTACAACATCAACATGTCATGCGACAAGTTCCACAAGTTGCTCCTCAAGCAATGTGACCTCTAGCGGAAAATAAACTAATCGGAAAAATACTTAGCTTTTGCTTTGTCTGAACCATTGGTAAGTAAAATGCTGTAAGTATAATTGAATACCAGTTCTAATTCATGTCTCCACAATAATGAATGCAATTGTCAGCGCAAAAATACATAAATGTACTTTGTAAAGGGGGGTGGGGGAGGAACTGGGGGACAAGGGGAAGTACTTATTCGGCGTCCCGAATATGTCTTTCACGGCATAAGAATCTGGTCATCTTATACTGTACTTAGCCACCGTTTATTCGCCTCTTCCACGAGTTCCGGCTCCTTACCGCCGAGTAAGAACACATTCCAAGTCCCAATATTTAAAAAGTTCGTTGCATAGGTTGTTTACCGCGTTTTTCTGTTCCTGGTCTGCTCTTTGGGCACCGTGCCGAAAAAAAAAACGCTATGACCAGTGCCAAGCCAACCGATAGGTCTGGATGAAGAACGGTCCGACGCACCCAGAAACATCGAATTACTCGGCCCCGGTAGCCAACTTATCAGAAGTCACCCTGGGAGGACAGTGACAACTGCAGCCCTTATAATCCTGGATGACGACCGATCCACAATAGAACTCCTGAGCCGTATACGCATCATGCAAGTTTTAGTTCGTTTTGGTCACACTCGACGGAAGCCCCTGTATCATGGTAAGACCTAGGATACTACTGTCTTCCAAATCACAGGGGTCCATCTCGCGATGTGGACGCGCGAACCATCGAGATGTAATATAGCAACACTGAGGGAGGAACCTAACACAAGAAGGAAGATGGCGGCGGACTCGAGTGGGGATCGCGTGGTGGAGGTGGTGAAAGGACAATCATTCGAAGTCGCTCCACGATATACCAACTTAGCCTACATTGGAGAGGGGGCTTATGGCATGGTCGTGTGAGTTCATCCTCATATTGCTGTTGAACTACATTTGCTAACGTTAAGTGTTCAATATTTATAATATTTAGGTTTAATTAGATGTGTAGACCGGGGAGGCATATGCATCGTTATTCTCAGAGATGGTATCATGACTATGACTCTCTTTGAGAAGGTTACATAGGGATGTGAAAAATTATGTTTGAGTTTGAACTCCAGGGGCATTCTCCAGGCAATATGGGCCATTGTCAGCTGTAAAAAGCTGGCCATCTGTGATATTTATTGGGCTCCTCGTTTCACCCCTAAAATTTCTTTTCCCTTACCGTCGTACAAGATTTCATGAGTTTCCGTGAGCATGAGTTTATGTAGGGATTCCTCAGTGTAAGTGAATTCTCATTATTGAGCCACGTATTGGAGTATTGCAACATGTAATGGGGATCCTTTGTTATGTGACCACCTAGGCAACGCTGACTTTGTCTTTTGTACACCCCCCTATTCAGTGAACACTTTGGGATACAGATGTCCTCGTTACAAGCTTGTTGAGCTACACATCAGTCATGGTGCACCCAAAATTGTTGGAACTGCAGGTTCTTAGTTTCTTCTACAAATTGGAACACACCCAAAAACCTGATTTCATGAGATTCCCTGGCAGGAGCCTCAATGTCCTTATTTGTAGGCAGGTCAACAGGAATAGGAACTCTTTCACATGGACATTGTCTCTACTGTGTACACCACGGTAACGTAGTTGCAGTTCAGACAGGCCTAGGACTCCTGCCAAAGCCTGGAGAGCAGCACCGCATCATCATGTGTCAATTGTATTTCTGCTGGTCATCCTGGACATCAATGAGTTAATTTCAGGGTGCTTGTGGGAGCCACATCAGGAAAACCAGACTTGGGACATACTGCTCCAGAGAAGCAGCTTGAAGTGGAGATTCTCCCTCTGTATGATGGTCCCTGAGGTTCAGTTGGTTGCTGTCCATGAGCATCTCCAGTTTGAGCTGCTTCTCAAGGTCAAGAGATCTTGAGTCTAGTTTTCCTGACATATCTCCCATGCTCATCCTGAGATGTCAGAACAATGTCTTGTCCAGTTGAAGTGTCCCATCAAACATTGGAGATTAGTAGGTCTACCTGATGCATGGGGAATACAAGGGAGTAATGTACACGAGACAAGGTCTGTATGTGGGAGAGTGTTCAAGCAGTGTGTACAGTTTTCACATGAGAAAGGATAACCCATGTTATCCAGAAAACTTATCTCTTGGCAGTATGATAAACTATAAATTTTGCTTTCTTTTACAACTTCTTAATTTCATTGCACTCAAGATTTATTCATGCCACCTGTTGTTTAGTTCAAGGAAATAGGGAAATTCATTATGACCTTGTTCATTTAGAGAATGTGATTTATGGTCAGGAGCTCCATGTTTCTCACATCTGCAATGGGCCTCATGGCATCATCTTACTCATCTAGTTCAGATCTTGTGAGGTATAAATAGAGGCGTAAATATGCAATGCCACATGTTCACATTATCTGAATATTTTCTACACCCCTAGAATATCATCAGATTTTAAAATGTAATATACTGATTTGATCATACTCTATACACAATAATGTGAAGAGCAATTGGAGTTTTGTTCATTTCTATACAAAAAAATTCTAAAGCTCTCTATTAAACTTGTGATTTTTGCTAAATTCACAAAAACCATGTGTCATTGGTTGGCTATAGGTCAACTAGACCTTTGTTCACCTGCATTTTCATACTGTTGGCTACATATTTGACCAAATGAATAAATGTCCAGAAGGTGTAATGAATTTTCAGTTCCAGCTTATGCAAATTAATTTTTTTGAATCATTGTGATCATCATAGGTTCATATAGCTTCAGTACAGCTGACAAAATAAATTGATATTGGTTGATGATTTTTCTGCTTAACTTGTTTAACTTTAATTGCTCACTTTGCAATTTGCATATGACATTGTGACTTTTCTGTTTCCCTTTTTTCAGATCTGCATATGATAATGTGACAAAAACAAAGGTAGCCATTAAGAAAATTTCCCCATTTGAACACCAGACTTACTGCCAGAGAACATTGAGGGAAATCAAAATCCTCACACGATTCAAGCATGAAAATGTAAGTTCATTTCCTTCCAGCCCTTGGGCTTCATCCTTTTCTTGTCTGGGAGTATCTAGTCTTTCACTAGAGGGCAGTCTGGTTACTTCACACATGCTTAAAGCTCTTGATTTGTTCAGGTTGAACCTATGTTAGATTTAGTTACAAACTAAACTTCTTTCACTAGTAACACTAGCCTCGTCAGTCTGGCATGATAAGGACAAAAGTTTACCCGGCATGATGGTGATGATGTGTCACAGTTCTGTATTGGGGAAAAATCTATATAGTCAATGAGGATACTTGAACAATTTTCCCCTTCATTTCTTGGGTGAATATATGAAAACTTGTGGAGCAACTGGCATGTGACAGTTCTTGTGCTCAAGAAGAGTTTAATTAAAAACTTAAAACTTAAAGAACTTAAGAACTTGAAAGTTCTTTATTGGTTTTAATAACCTGGCATTTCTCAGGATTTAGATGCAGGTCCTCTGAGACTAACCAGTAGTCCTTGAAATGTTGGACTTGAGCTGCCTAGCAGCTAAAATCTTACTCTGATGTAATTGATGCTGTGATCAATAAATTGTCAATGTACATTACAGTGATGTGTTTGGATGTGATGGACAGAGGTTATTAGTAGAGAGGGTATATTGAAACAGAGGAAATGACTGTTTTACACCCCTCTTTTATGAGAAAGGTTATGTGACTGCCTTTTCATCCACAGCACATGCAATGTATTTCCACTAGGTAACTGATGATTTCTCTGAGAAGCCAGCTTGGAAAGTCTTTATTTACTAGCAGTCTGTCTCTGTGGTTGAGCATAGCTATAGCTTGCACCAAAAATTGTATGAATGACATAGTGTATAACTCTTAGGCACACTGGAGTGGCATTGAAAATGTTATTTTCACCACTGCTTGTAGATGATTACATGTACTGTAATCTGGTAAAGATGGCTACCTCCATTGAAGAAGCATCCAGGGAACATCAGATGTCTGTGATACAGTTTTTGTGTGTTGAATGTGCAAAACCACTTGATATCCTTCAGAATGGCTACCATTTATGGAGATGTGTGCCTAGAGATAAGTATATGAATAGTGCAAAAAATTTCATGACAGATGCTTCTATGCTGAGGGCAAACCCAGACCCAGATAACCCAATGTTGTCATCATGGATGACAATGTCATGAAGGTGCCCGAGGAGGTTAGAGCAATCAGATGTGTGTTCCTGGATACTGTAGCTGCAGAGGTGGAGATTTGCTATGGGTCTGTCCTCACTGTAGTCCAAGATCACCTTCAGTTCCATTTGGCGTGTGCCAAATGAATACTGAAGTGCATGACCAAAGACCAGAATGCTATGAATGGGTCTTTGCCTTGCACATCTGCAGCACTACCATGCCAAAATAAACAGCTTTTTTTATCTGAATCGTAGCATGTGATAAAACCTGGTCTCATCATTTTGATGGTGATACCACTTGGACGATGACTTAGTAGAAGCAGTGAGAATGTGGTGCCACCAGATGACAATGTTGTTTGATGGCAGTGACAAAAAAAAAATCAGGTTGAGCTATGGGACAAGAACCTCAATGCCTTTAGAAAGTATTTGAAAAAAAAGTCATGTGCATGACTAATATAAATTATTTGCTGTTTTCATTTGACTGACCTTAGTTGATTGGCCTCTTTTCTTTTTCTTCCAAATAATAACATGAAGCAATCAAATGATTATAGTAATTGCGTCAGACCAGGAGTGCTTCAGCACACCCAACTTTTAGATCAGCTGGTATCTTTGACCTTGCCCCAATATTCTTTCAGTTGATCTTTAACTCCTAAAGCAGGGAATTTCTCAGATACAAGTTTACCATCAGTCAGGAATTTTTTTTTATTGGGAGTAATAATTGGTATTTGTTCAATAAATTTATTTCTCTTTTTTGAGTTCATACTCCTATTTTGAGTTTTGAGTTCATATTTAACTCTAACTTGTGATATAACATGCCAGATGAAAGCCAAGTCCACCTGGGAAGCATTTTAACATGGTAGATATGTATGTCATACCCACTCAAGGGAGTTAAAAAGAAAATGGGCACGTTTATTTTGTTGGCTTTCCATATGGCATTTCTTACAATGAAATCCCAAGTGTCAAAGAGCATTCTTCAATCAGAGTTTTTCTCCCTGCTTCCTTCCATGGGCAAATTTTTTTTCTGTGCTTTTCTTCATCAAAGCTAATGGCTGTAAGTGGACAGTTTTGATCAAAACAACTGAGCATTCTGAGAAAGGAAATTCACTGAACATTGCCCTGGAAAACATCCCAGTATGTGAAGAAATCTCAAATGTTAAATAGTCTTGATATGAATTTCTCACCCTTATGGGTTTCCATTAGGGCCCTACTGATACAAAAATTTGGTGGATATGCCGATTCCTGATATCTTTTCTTAAAAGATGACCAATCTTTGTGCATGTCTATGGGATAGGTCTTTTTTTTTACTGAGTTAATGTAATTAAGTTGACTTTGAAAAAAGTTGAACATTTTCCAACACATTTTCTTTTCCTTCTTATGGAGGCTTTTATTTTGAGAAATTCCAGTTCTTCCCCTCAAACAAAAAAATGTCAGTATTTGTGGTAGGAACCTTTCCTGGTCTATAATGGTCACCAGTAGATGATGTGAGTGGGAGGAAGCCCTCCCAGGGCACTGGGAGGATTGGATGTTTTCTGGGAAGAATTTTGCTGCTAGACCACATCCAGGCTAAGTATTCCCATTTTTTCTTGAACCTTTGGGATGGGCCTTGTAAACATGCCTAAGTCAAGCAGATATCACTACCCCATACTGCCAGTTGGTCAAGATGCAAAGAATTGTCATGATGAGGGAAAATATAGTATCACTTTGCATGGTCATGGAGACTTCCACAAGAAAGCTCTAGCAGCATTTAATTGAAACTATGACATCACTCTCCTGCACTTCTTTCTTATTCCATTGCATTCTGTAGTCTTAAAAAAAAACTACAGGATGCAATGGAGGACCATTGATTTTTTTAGATAATGTCGGAGTCAACTTTTTCTTGAATTGAACTTCTGTTGTTTTTTTTTTGGTGTGGGCATCAACTGATGCTTTTTCTTGATCTTGATTCAGATTATAGACATTCGGGACATTTTGAGAGCACCAACCATGGACCTGATGAAGGATGTGTACATTGTCCAATGCCTGATGGAAACGGACTTGTACAAACTGTTGAAAACCCAGAAGCTGACAAATGACCACATCTGTTACTTTGTGTATCAGATTCTCCGCGGTCTCAAGTACATTCACTCTGCCAATGTCTTGCACAGAGATTTGAAGCCCTCAAACCTCCTCCTGAATACAACCTGTGATCTCAAAGTAAGGTTTTTATATATCCCTAGGTCTATCATATGAAGTGGATATCATATCAGAGCCATGAATTTCTTTTCTAGATCTGTGATTTTGGGCTAGCTCGAGTTGCAGATCCAGAACATGACCATACTGGTTTCCTCACCGAGTATGTTGCCACACGATGGTATCGAGCTCCAGAAATCATGCTTAATTCCAAGGTACAGCCCATTCTTATTTTCTCCAATAGGACTTTTGGTGTCAGAAAGTTGCATAACAGTTTGACCTTTGGCTTCAGGGATATACAAAATCAATCGATGTCTGGTCAGTGGGATGCATTCTTGCTGAAATGCTGAGCAACCGACCACTCTTCCCTGGGAAGCATTATCTGGATCAACTTAATCATATCCTTGGTGTTCTTGGCTCTCCTTCTCAAGAAGATCTCAATTGCATCATTAATGACAAGGTATACTCAATCCATTTCTTTCAGATTTTACCATTTCTGCTGCTGTTGCAATCCAAAACAAGATGCAATGGCTTTCTAAATGCAAGATCCTGGAATTCTTAGCCACACCATGGTATAAAACATAAAGTTATATTGAAGGAAAGGGAAGGATTCACTCTTGAAGTCCATGACTTGAAGGGCCACTATAGCCACACATTATAATATCCTCATAGTCTTGTTCATGCAGGACTAAGATTAGTTGTAAACTTCATTATTGTATGTTATTTCATATGCCTGGGGGGCCCACAGGCCTTGAGGAATTTTAACATTGACAGCAATGTGGCATCCATCTTTCATTCACATTCTTACTTGGCATGGATTGGGAGATCCAAAATGAAAAGCTGGAGTGTCGTCATTTGCTGGCGTCAAGTGGATGAAGAGGCCACTGAGCCTACCAGGTTCAGTCTCACCTATCCCCATTCTGTGCTGGTCCTAGGTAATGTATGGATCAGCATAACCCCCTCTCTCCTAACCCCAGAAACATTAGCCTTGTTTTGTATAGATGAAATTCCTGGGCCTTGGTTTTCCTGGGAAATGTCATTTTCCATATGCTCTTGTTAGATGTTTGACCCTTCTGGCCCCACAGCATTTTTAAGACCTGGGAATACACCCTGAGGGAGTGGAAGACCCTTTTTGCTCTTCCTAGTTTGTTCAATTATGCTGATAGGAGGTTATAAGCCTTGCTATTTCTTGCTGCCCCATCTAATGTCAATTGGACATTGTGCTCCTTGAATAGTTTCAGTAAAGCTTCAGTTTCGTGGTCTTCCCAGCAAGTACACAAGGACATGACATGTACACTCATGCAGGACATGTAGGAGGGTAGAAGTTGGGTAGAGGAGATACGCTCTCTTTGGCCAAGTTGGTTGTGAAAATGTTCAATATTCAATTGTTTTGAGCCATCTCTCAGCCAGGACTTGCTTGGTTGTCTCATACAAAAATGTCTAAGTTATTTTTCTTGCAATAACATGGCCATGAATATTTTCAGGCAAGGAACTATTTGGAATCCTTGGCATTCAAGCAGAAAATCCCTTGGAATCGTCTCTTCCCAAATGCAGATCCAAAGGCACTAGACCTTCTGGATAAGATGTTGACCTTCAATCCACATAAACGCATTGTTGTTGAAGATGCTCTGGCTCATCCATATCTGGAGCAGTACTATGATCCAGCTGATGAGGTAGGTTCAGGCATTCATTATTCAGCCCAGAGTCACATCTCTGCATTTTTTTAGAACTGGGTACCTCCTTTTATATGGAAGCACTAGTCAGGTATTCTCTACTACTAATTATTCTCATTTTCAGTTTTTTATTTTTATTTTCATGCTATAAAATTATTTTTATATTCAGTTTGTAAACCTTTGGTGTGTCATGCTGCCAGAAAATGAATGTAATTTTAGGAAACATGCTGGAAAAACTTAAAGAAGGGACTCTGTACTGGAGGGAAGGTGTTCTGAGTTGTTGTAGCATGCTTCCAATGATTTGCTTCAGTGCATATTCCAATGCTGTATTTTCATACTATGGCTGACAAATGCTGTTTACTAATGGTCATTACTGTCAGCTGAGCTACAGGTTTTTAAAATTATTTTTCTACCATTTGCCTCCATCTCTAAAATTCTCTGGAAGAAAATAGTATATTGGATACATTTCATTTCACCATTTTTTTTTGTGTGGGCAGAGCATGGGAGTCTGTTTGTGCAGCATGGTCCAGTAGGTCATACTTGTTCATGTTATTCTTTCCTAGCAGCTCATGGATTAAGTGCTGGAGTCACATATTGACTGGAGCATTAGTCTCAGAATGTCTTCACTCATGTGGCTGAGGCTTACTCCATATCTACTGGCTGTCAATTTGCAAGTAGATCTCTGAATGGCAAAAAAATGGATTTGTATCTGATTTTGATTCAATTTGGCTTTGAGGATTGAGTGGAATGGATGAAATCAGTTTATTTAATAATAGGCTGCTCTAGGAGCCAAAGTTTTGCCAAAGGGGGGACTGAGGTGAACAGAGCTAGTGACTTCTATTCAGTCTGTTGGTGGTGGCAGATGCTTGTTAACCAGGTTTGGAGGGGCTTCTGCCCCTCTCGCTACACCACTGCTAGAAGCTTGTTCATTTGAAATAATCTGGTTCCTATGGGGTTTTTATAAGTTTCTAGGTTTTGAACTGAAATGTTTATATTATAATACACTATTCGTAATTTAAAAAAATATGAAAAGAGTTTTCACATGAAAAAAAAAACACACCCTATATGAGGGGATAAAGATAGCTTTCCAAAGAAATTTATTTTTCCTTACATCATGGCACAAACTCAGAATTAAACTAAGGGAAATAAATTTCTGTACCAGATTGAAAATGCCCTGGACACTAAGGATATTATTTCCTAACTTTCACTTAGCTTCAATGCATAGTTTGTTCTAAAATGCTATATACCTACCATCAGACTATAATCACCCTTTACATTTAAAACATTTTCAATCCATCATTCCACCCCTGTGAGTTAATTCCTTTGGACCAGACTTCAAGAAAAGACAAGCAGTAATATTTTTCATAATACCATTTTAAATTTATTTCTTTCCCTCAGCCTGTTGCAGAGGAGCCCTTCAAGTTTGAGATGGAATTTGATGACTTCTCAAAGGACCACTTGAAAGAACTGATCTTTGAGGAGACAGTTCTCTTCAAGCAATATCAAGAGCAGCTGCAACATCAGGTCCAGCATTAGCTCCATTATTATTGAATGATTCTTCTTTTTGTGTATACATGGGAGCGTATCATGCCCTGTTTATTGCATATCTTCACTTTCACCTCTTGCATAGTATCCTTCATCTATCTTTTTTGCTCTTTGTCTGGTGAGTGAGGAAAGTGAGTTCAACCATACTGGTGAAATTCTATTTTGTTTCTCTCTTTTGAGCTACTTAGCATAACTCAGCTGCTATGAATGAGAACAATAGTTTGACTGCAATGTGCTAAGACAGAGGGGGAGGTGGGAATCCCTGCTAGTCATCAGGTGACCAAAGTACTGCATGCTTTCCACTTGTTTCTCATCTTTGCAATTCTATCTTCCCCATTCCTTTCCCGTGTTTTCTTCATAATTTTCTTTGCATTAAATTGTTTTTTCAAAACCAAAGGGAACCCTGGGATGAAGGTTAATTTTAGCACATGCTGAAGGTGTGGCTTTAGATGTAGCACATACTGGAGGAGTTATAGCATGAAGCAACAAGGAAGGCTGACAATAGGCCATTGTCAGTCTGTATTCCATCATCCATATCCGCTCCTTATACATGAAAGCTGGGAGTCTGGGAAGAGTCAGGCTTTACAATCCTTGCAATCACCTTGTAACCCATCACAGAGCAGCAATATAGATCCTCTTTTATCAGACTAAAAGATTTAGACTACTATTGCTTGATTATGTGTATTTGCTGTTTATTGAATGGTTACAAAATAAAACAGTGCAGTTTGGGATTCATCTCAGTCATCAAAACTTGCACTTTTGTCAATAATTTTTCTTTTGCTTCTGATGATGTGCAGTATCTTCCAAGGAAGTTGTCATATTATTTTGTACCACTATGGCTATGTGCATGAGTCACTTTTCAGTATTGATGTATGAGTTCAAGTTTCAAGTTTTCAAGGAGGGATGTGTCAAAGTGAAACTTGTCATTTAGACAATGAGGAGTCAATTGGGAGTTGGAACCCAAGACTCCTCATTGTTCCTTGTTTTAGCTGGTAGAAGTGGCAATCTTTTCAGTTTTATATCAAACAAGGCTGGTTTTGCTCGAATTATTTTGTTTACTTTGAAAGTTTTCTAATTACAACACCAGTCACATGAATGAAGTGTCAGTTATCATCTGCTGGAAACACATTCCATGTTTGCAATGATTGTGGGCCAGGGTTGTCATACAGAAAAGAATGGAAAACTTGCTCTGAGAAGCAAAAGGCAGTATTTGAAGCTAATTGTATACTTCATTTTCTATGTAATAGAAGATGTAATACCCTATTCATCTATGGTTGATATTTATTCTGTGGTCCCTTTTCATTGGCCTGATTGGGAACTGGAGGCCATCCTAAGGAATACTTCTTTTGGAAAATGATTTGTGGAATGGCATTCCACTCTTGCAGGTAATTGCATTAGGTGGAAGATAAAAGATTTTCCCTAAAGAGTTTTTAGGAGAAACACATTCTCCCCTCTATCCAGTCTTGGTGCCCAAAATGAATCAGTTGATTTCACTGCTTGATAAAGTAGATTGGATTCCATGATGCATTGGAAGTGCTTTGTATTGGTAAAAATGGTGATTCTTTTATCAAATAACATGAATATTCAATCATTGCCCTAGAATCCCCAAAAGTACCATTTTTCTTTTAATCTGAGAAGTTTGTTTCACTTTAACATGGATTTTTTGGGGAAATTCTAGAAAAAGAGATGAACAAGAGAGGAGAAAGCCTCAAAGCAGAAAAGTCTACAAATATGAATCGGTTTATACATGTAATAAGGCTTTCAGGGACATGAGATTTACATCTTTTCACCCTTTTCATGCCTCATATCTATAGATTAAGTAATTGTGGTCATAGCATAAAGAATGAAATTGGATTCTCATTTCCATCATACATCACCTTCATGTTTGCCAATTGTGATGCCTATGATTAATCTGTATCTTGTGCTTGATATACATAGAAAATACTTTTAAAATCTTGAGAGTCATGCAGCTGTGAGATTCTCCTTTTTCAAAATTGCTCCCTGCCTGTGGTAGCAAAGAATGCAATTTTTTTTCTCATCTTGGACAACTCTGGTTTAATTCAAGTTTCTTTTTTTCAAAACTGCAAAAAATACAGTTTAACTCAAAATGCAGGCAACATGATACATTCTTCATATATGTTCATGCTTTTTTTTTTATCCATCATTCAGTTCATCCCTTTCTTAGTCATATACTGTGTGATTGGTCATGATCTTAACAGCTGAATCCTTCAAATGAGAAGTCATTCAGTGCTGGTGATCTCAATGGTATGGGTGTATCTTTTCATCTTCCACTTGTGAAACAAGCAGTTATAGGCAATTCCTTGTTGGACCATGGAGTGAAAGAGAGACAGTGAGCTACTGTATTTGTAGGAATTTGTGAAGTCTTAGCTATTATATTGTCAACATGAAGGAATTACATTGATTTTGATACCATCTAGATTGTAAGGAATGATGTCCTGGTGTCATGCCTATCTCAATGTCTTTCCTCCAACACTTGTTGATAGTCTTCACTTGTTGTTCTTTCTTATACCTCATCCGTGTTTTGTATTCCATCTTGATGTTTACTGTCTTCTGATGGAGGTGATACTCTTCATGTCTCTTCATCTGTTATTGTGCATGATGATGAAATCAATTTCCAGTGTCTGATCTTTTAAAATTCTGCTTCAATTTCAAGATGAAAACTGTTTTATGTGGTCAAGCTTGGATAGTCTGCTTAAAAGGCATGCCTTCCATACTATTAATCCTGCTATAATTTTCTTTTAAGTACTGCTGGGTTCACAACATTCATAAGAACAGGAATTTATATGGTGGGATGATTAATTTGATTAATTTTGCTCACCATCCAAATGGCATGCCACTGAAGTTTATTGCATATTGTTGTGATTTGATTGTTTCCATTTGTTGTCATTCTGAGGAATGTGCTTGTAAAGACAAGCATTATTTTGCAAGCTCTTCCTCTTTACAATTTATGACTGTTGTCTGTGTCACTCTTGACTCTAATTTCATGCTGCATGGGGTTGTTGAGTCTGGTCAACATGAAACACAATGGAATGTTTTAAGAGTAAGTGGCCAGTGGGCATATTCTATGCTTCTAATAAAAGAATTCCAGTTAAGGCTGAAGCATACTCGTATCATGTTTTGTGAACCAAGTGTTAGACCTTGAAGCCTGAAAAATCAGTGGATTTAGGGAAGCAAGCATTAACTAAATAATTGTCATTGTGAATTGCATTCTTTAGGTGGGAAATTTGTTTCATTGCTAAAGAAAAATCAATTATGATTGTAGTTCATTATCTTTCAGTGCAGATGTGAATGTGCCCATGTCGAGAATGTATGAACCTTGTGCAGATGCAAGTGTCTCGTAAGAAGGAAGTGCATTGATGCTTGAATTTGTGCTAAGGTGGAGATCAAGTCATTGTGATCTGTGCTGTTGAATGAAATCTGAATACATTCCATCTTGCTGTGGCTTGCTGGACTCTGATTAATCCTCCATGCCTTCATATTAAATCTGCAATCCATCATCATTTTTCTCATTGGCCTTTATTGAGAAAGTGGGACCAGGCTTAGCATTATTATCCAACCCTTATGCTTCCCCTAGCTTTCCTCACATGATGCAGAGAATGAAATATTCATGGTGGAAGAGAACAGGGGTTGTTTAAACTTCATGGAAAAGAAATTGAACTTGCCCTGTAAGTTTAATTCAGCTTAGGTTCCTTGTGGCTTGCTATATGTGACCTGGGACATAGCCAGAGAAGGATGGAGGGAGGGGGCTAGGTTCCTCTATCAGCTTCTATTCAATATTGGCACCCCCACACGTCAGCCTTGTCCTGACATCCCCCTTCCACCTCTTCCCCCAAAGCTCACATACGGTTTTGATATTTTAGGCTCCCCCAGGACTTCATTGGTCCTCCGAAAAAAATAGACTGGCTATTCTACTGGATTAAGCCCAAGATGCCAATAAAATACAGGGTGGCTTTAAATTACCTAGTAAAAAGAGCCCTTTCACTTTTTGGGTTCTTAAGATTTTCATTTCAGGTTGATGATTAAAGATTATGGCTGAAAGTGGTAGTGGTTCTTGTCGATTAAGCAGGGAAATGCGTTTGCATCATACAATTGATTTACAAAAATGAGTAGGGCTTTAAGTTTAAGCTGCTGAACTGAAGAACGGGAAATGTTCGTCTCTGCTGAAAGCCAACGTTAGGATTTTCTTGAACACTTTGTCATGGCTTCTGATACAAGATGTTTGTTAGCTTCTGGTGTTCTAGGTCAGTTCTAGATCCACCGGTTCCGGGTCTATGAAGAAAAGAGCCTGTGGTTTCAAACTTATGTTTGATTGTCTTTATTATCGGTCTTGGAGGTGGTTCGTTTCACTGAGTACCTAAGGCACACCACCGAAACAGTCATATTTGTAAGTCCATTTCGTGATACACACGCGCTTCTCTGTGCTTAGTCGATAAGAACCACTTCCACTCTTAGTCATAATCTTTAATATTCAACGAACCTGAAAAGAAAAAAAAAAGTTAACACTTGGACCCCCACGTGATACCCCGGTGTGTCACTTTCGCCATAGGGAAGAACAGTGGTTCCAAACTCCTTGGCAGTCAACGTTTTAAGAATCCAAACAGGGAATGGCCACTTTTTACAAAGGAATTTTGGTTCACCCTGTACAGTATAAGTGTGATGGGGAACAAAGGAGTTCCCAGACGTGCGTCTTGAACAGTGGAGAGTTCTGACTCCGAAGCGTTGAGGGCACCCTAGGTGGACTTTCTTGGGACGAGTTGGACCTGATCCGAGAGAGTCATCCATGACCCGCCGCAAGCCTATATGAGGGGAGGGGGTACAAGTTTTCATACAAGACCTTGTGAACGCTCGAGTTTTGTCATATCTTCTGAAAAATGAATAGATCCGGCGTGGGTCTTCCATCTCGATAACTTCCCCGCCTCTAATCCCTAATCCAATTCCCCTTTTCATTTCACCTACTCATCCAAATGAAGTTTACTCGAAATGATGTCCCTCGGGAGATGAAAGCACCCGCTGGTTTGGATAATGCTGATGCTAGGATGCCACGTATTAGAAGACCATTCATTCTTGACCCTTCCACTCGCAGTTTCACTGCTTCTCTAGAAACAGATGCATTCCCACTTTCTATGACGTGCGGTAAAACGGTGAGAAACCATAAAAAAGAACGAATGGATTCCCCGACAACTACCCGTCCAGTGACAATCCTACCGATGGTATCCAAGATTTTGGATACGATTGACAGGATGTGTGATCCCAGTGATAACATTGTGTTTTCATGCGACTCAATCGTCGTAAGGGGTTGACAAGAGATGTTGCAGTTCTGCAACATTGTATCCGCTAGGAATAGTTTTCTTTACGTTCGATAAAATGTGCAACAGAGGAATTCATTACAGAAATACAATATGCCGCCTCCAGATCGACGACCACTTGAGAAACGTGCTAATTTTGATGCGGAAGTGCTTACTGTATTGGATGTTCTGATCCAAGGCGAGCTTCAAATACCCAATCATGCGGAAGGAGTCCGAAGGAACATGGAAGGAACTCCAAGAAGTAGCAGACCCTCACCTGCCCGATTATGTAATTCAATAACATTTGGAATTACAGTTGACTTGAACAAGAACTGGCACCGGGTCATCTTTATTTGACCTATCGTGAGAGTAATATGCGAATTTAAAAACTGTGACAGTATTTCATAATTTTGACAGTAAATCAGTTAGTTCATGATCATCCAAATTCAAAACATGACACCATGTATCATTCGCCTTACCGTATCATTCAAACACCTATCAAATAATGTAACCATGCAATTAAAGCATGGATTGACTCAAATGTAACGGAACTAAATTTAGAGAAACCACAACTCTCGTTTTTCATCATCAAAAAATGTCTTGATGGAGACTAGGATCATCATCCTCAAATGCTTCACAATACAACATTTCTTGGTTTTTGTCTCGATAACAGGCTGCAATGGGAAACCGGCTTTGATATTACGACACCTTAAAAAAAATAATTTAGTAGTAGTAATAATATAAGAATTATTTAGAATTACAATGGCGCAAGAAGGACTCAATCTCGCTCTTATCCATAGAAAATGAATGGGCGAGGAAATTAAATGTCTCCAAAATCATCATAGTCTCCGCTCAGGGAAGAATGCGAAAGAGGCCACTTGGTGAGTACCCATTTCTTAATCATACCGGTAATTACATTCCTCAATGATTAGACATTGGACACGGGGCCCTATTTCATTCCTTGCACCAGGGTCCATGCCAACCACGCTACAGTACGCCACTGAGGGGAGACTTCATTCCTTCCACTACATTCGAAGTATTTGACAGCCCTGTTTTTTCGCGTGTACATGCTGAGGTTGGATGGGATGAATTGCTGCTCACAATAGGAATAACTGCACCCAGGCCCACGGAGGTCTTTAGGCCTTTGCTACAGTTGTGGATCTTGAGTTACATCAAAGGACTCTACAGCAATGAATTTGAGGAAGATAGGCCATACGTTAGGACTATCACGCTCTGTTGGCCTAGAAAGGAGACTTACGTGCACACGATTTCGTCTCATGTCGGTCATGAATTTCTCCGTGTCATGTCCGGTTTCCGCGATCTACGATCCCCCGCCTGACTTTCGAGGTATGTTTCTTACATTATCCCCATTATGATATCGTAGGGTAGATATCTGAGTCACATAGGCCAAAAATAACCAGGCTTCATCGGTCTGTTGGACACTGGTTATGGTTAAGCGCGTACCCCCTAGGATATTGTGTTGTTTCTAAAGTTAGGTCAGGTCAGGTTGGGGTTTATTACCAACAAAAGGAATCCCAATGGATTTAGCATGTTCCATTGGATTGGGGAGTACAGTTTCTCTAGGGGCTACACACTTAACCATTACTGCTTTGCACCAAATCGGTGATGTGGACACTGAGCTTACTCATAGACTAGTAGCATTTACAAACATGGACACTTTGGAATTTCCTCCTATTTTGCAGATGCAAAATGAAGTGAAAGGTGGCATGATAGTAATGGCATGAGGTTATTACTTTTTGCACCTATTTTGGCATGCCTCTCTTGCACATTTTCCAAGATTCTATGCAGTATATGTAAGGGCAGCTTATCTGATCCTCAGGCACAATGTGTGCAAAAAAGACGTATCCTTGGATGGGGGTGGACCATAAGGAGGTGAGATTGGGCAACATAGTTCACAAGGCAAGAGAGTGTGATGTGACTGAACTGTGAAATGCAGGTATCACTTATTAATTTAATCATTTGGATAAGAATGGATGACCTCTTTATTGATTTATGGTCCACAAGAGCATATTTTCACAGAAGAGGTCTAACTTGGCACAGAGGTTTGATATGGCACAGCTCATAGGTATAAAAGGCTTCAAGCAGAATAAGAGCAGAAAATAGTTATTGGCCACTGGCTATGCTAGCCACGGTGTCGACCTGCTTGGTCAAGGTACCTTGTGCAGTGTCCACCAGACTGGTGAAGCCCAAATAACCCTTTGAACATGTTTAATTTCCTAACTGGTAAGACCGAGTTTATACTAGGGCTGTACAGCATGCTGCAACTGCACTCTGTACTGGAAAATCCAATCTAGCATGTTCAGCTGCTGGACTGCAATTCTGAAATGCATTAATTAATATTCTGTATGGCATCTGGATGCTGTAGTTTGTCCAGCACACATTTTTTGCTATACAGCAGATGCAGCACTGCATTAGCTGTACTGAATGCTAGATTAGATAGAAACAAATAATAGATTTTGTTTGACATCTACTTGCCATTCCTGCCACAGATCATCACATTCCCTACACCTGAATCACGTGCATCTCTCATCATCTCCACCTATGCATCATTTGGGAATACAGTCTCATTTTCAGCTATGGAATTGCTGTGAATGCCTATGAAACACATGTGACTCAACTTTCCTTCGCATTTTTAAAAATAGCAGATTCACTCTAATTACATGTCTTCATAGTGTGCCACTTTAATAAGTGCCGTTAGAATTAAATGAATATACTTTGGATGTGGATACTATGTATCATTTTGTAAATGTCAATGTTGTAGGCATCCCTGGCCTCCATTCCTTTTGAAATTATCTGAAAAGACAAGATGTGCACAGAGGGCCAGTGGACTCCCAGTTCCAGAAGGGAGAGTTGGAAATGTAACAAAATTCTTTTTTTTTTATATGGAAATATCAAAAAGTTTATGGACTGAACATCATGTAATTAAACCAAAAAAGAGTGCAATTTGGTGTACTCAGTTCCCTATCTATTGCTCTTTTGCCATTTTTGAGTGCTGTGATACCTAGAATGGATACACCAATTTTAAAAGTAGTTGGAATAAGTCCATCACTTGAAGTTAAGCAACAAAGTGTGATTGAGGTTAATGTTTATCTTGGAAATTAATGAGCCTTGTTCCAAAGGTGCTTGTGGCAGGTGGGATAAGTCCACTATTGAAAGATCCACTTGAACATCCATGCTCTGGGAGGCTGTCAGCACATGAAGCAGATTGCTACTGCAAGTGCAATTGCAACTGCACTGCTGAAAAAAAATTGCCAGCTGCTGATTCATCAGGTTGCTGAACATAGGATAGTTGGGATCCCATATGATAGCCAGTGATCTTCCTTCATCAGTGCATGAAAAGTTGTGATTTCTTCATCTCTTGCTGGTGCTGACAGCCTTGCAAAGCATGGATTTTCAACTGGATCTTTCAGTAACATATTAATTTCAGCCAATAATTGTCCAATTTTTAAATTTTAGATAGAAAGACTGCATTTAAGCTTACTGTAGCTCCTATTAGCTGGACAAAACCCAGAATGCATCTGAAGAACTGCCATTGAGGAAGGTCTTGATTGTGTGGCAGATGTGGTTCTTCCTGAGGATGAGAAGAAACGTAGGCTCCAATTCTACCAAAAGGTTCCAGTTTTCCCTGCTGGTGTGAAACCTCCTAAGATGCCAAAGAGGTTAGACTACATGAGAGGACCTGAACCTGTTCACACATTCCTTCTCCACAAGCAGTTTGGTGTTCAGGTGAGTCAATATCAAAATATTAGCCCAAGTTGGTATGAGGTCACATTCACACATGCACATGTTTCTATCAGTCTCTTTCACATAGTGGTATTGGTAGCAGCAGCTTGAAAATCTTCTGATGGCTACCAGTGCATTGTTATAGTCTTAAAGGATTTGGATTCATCTTCTGAATACCCATGCAGACAAAGGATCAGGAGTTGGAATGCAGGTCATTTTCATGCTAATGTGGTAATTAAATATTTTACATTGTAATCTGGTGGGATAATTGTATACTGAAGCACAAACCCCTGAAAAATCACTTTTTACAAATTTAAAAAACAAAGTGCTAAAATGATTTCTATCTATTATTTACTACAGGAACATCGCATGGAAGTCTAATATGTATTCATATCCACATAATAATTTGTTTCTTGTATGGTCTTCATGACAAGCATAATATGCACAGTTTATGACTGAAGTAATGACATGATCATATGCAAAATTTCATGCATTACCAAGAAGCTATTATTATTAGCTAACTCAAAGAAATGTGAAGTTCCAAATAATGCAATAATTTTGTCACTACTGTATATCTGAAGGCTTTCAAGTAAAAGTATTTGCCTCTTAAGTTGCTAGGGGATTTTGACTGCATATAATTCCCTAAGTGTGACTATTAATTTATACAAACAGTATTCTATCAATGAAAGATGTAAGCTTTTGTATACCATATTTAAAGTTTCTATAGGTGCTCCACATGCCAATCATATTCTCCAATGCAAGCTGGAGGCATCTCTAGAAGTTTTGCCCCACATTCACAATTGAATCAAAATTTCTTGAATGCCTTTGCAAATGGAAGTCCCTGAGTTTGTCTAGATTAACAGGCTTACTCTCGTACACAATTGTCTTTAAATAATCCTAAAGAAAAAATGTCATGTGTAAGGTTGGCACTAGTGGTACAAACTTCAATGTTTGGCTAAGCATCAAGTGATGCTTCCAGCTTTGCATTGGAGAGGATGGTGGGCATGTGGAGCATTTATAGAGTTGGTTGAATTAAGTTAAGATGGTTGGCATGTGCTTTTTTGGACCTTTAGTATGATATGCAGAATTGTTAATTTTTGATTTGGTCAAAGCTGCTTTCACTTCCTTAGGCTACTCGAGGGGGACAGATGCAGCATGGCCACTTTGAAATGGTACGAATGACTACACTTCGAAACATGGATATTTCCAGAATGTTTGCAATCTGGCGGGTAGACCCCCCTTGGAAACCCATTACCAAAAAGGTGGTTTTTTGTTTCTTTTTTTGTTTGCTTTTGCTTTGGTATTGGTGAAATGCTATTCATTGGTTTTATTGAGTTATACTTAATGCCAGGGTCAAGGGAAGAGGATGGGTGGTGGAAAGGGAAACATTCATCACTACACCACTCCGGTTAAAGCTGGACGCATCATTTTTGAACTGGCAGGGAAGATGGAATTTCCTGAGGTTTCTTTATATTTTTCTTTCCTCCCTTTATGCTTTGTTCACTGTTCCTTAAAATAATGCTAATAGTTCCCCATTCTTATCCCTCAGGTGGAAAGTTTCTTGAGAGAAATAGCTGGGAAGTTACCATTCCCAGCTCGAGTGGTGTCCCATGACATGTTGGAGAAGGAAGCAAGAGTCAATAAGTGGGAGGAGCAAAATAACCAGAATCCCTACACATTTGAGTATATCATACGTAACAACATGCTTGGCTGTCATTCATGGATCTCTCCCTATGACCTTTTATGGTTTGGGAAGTATCGTTGAGTTCTACCACCTTATCAGTCGGTCAGTGCAATTCATTCCCTGCTTGCAGAATCACAAGCTGCACACCAGAAGAGAATACCAAGAGAGTTTCCTGGAGGATGATGTGCTCTCATGATTCAATCTCTCTTCATTGTTTTGCAATGGGATAATTGCTGGATTTGTTCTGGTTTCTACATGAAATGAGGAGGATGATGATGCAACAATTGAGAATTATGAAAATTGCGAAGGATGGTGTAATGAAGACGAAAGTTTTCTCTAAGTGGTAATACATTTTTGTTATTGCCTTGTAGGTAAAATGAGGTCTTCTGCATCAACCTCTATAGACCCAACCTACAGGTGTATTTGTCAACTGCTTTCCTCCACAGACCCTGGGTCTGAAAAGGTTAAGGCTAAACAGTGCCTTTTCTGGTAAAATTGTATCACCCACCTACAGTATCACATATGTTAATCTTAACATTGGCAGGGAAGGGAAATTGTGACTTCTATTTTTTCTTCTTTCCCTTCATTGATGTATTTTGATTAGATTTTATCACAAGAGATAGAAAGAGAAGGGGGAAGGGTGAAAGGTGAAGATAGGTCTGTATTATCCTGGAGTTGCTCTTATCCAATCTCTTTTGATATACATGAATTTTATACCAGCAAGAATTGTGCAAGCAGTGACACAATACAATAGACAGCAACAGAGTGTCAAAATCATGCACAATAAATAATTAACATAATCTAGAATAATTTAGTCAGAAACTAAATCAACTTGAATAATATTCACATGGAATCACCATGAATCTAAGGCATACAGGAATTATGACAGAAATGGTTCCATGTTGATCTCAAAACTGAAGTGATTTGACAGTGACATCCATGGAGTTATACTGACACAAAATACCAAAGACAGGAGCTACCCCAGACCAAATAATGAAGAAAGGAATCATTTCAGCACAGTAGTATATCAAATGGAATTGAGAAGACATGGAAATACATAAACACAGGAAGACATAGACAAATTGTGGGTTTGCAGGAAGGGGTAGTGCTGGTTGGTGATGCATAGACGTTCATTACTTTTGGCTTAATCTATAAAGGGACTGTAAAAGTTGATTCATGATGCCCTAGCATTGTTATCCTTCTCTGATTTAGAAATGATTTCCAGTTAGGGCTCATCCACTCCCTATACTTTTCTTGTAATGACAAGAAAAGAACTTAGCAAAATATAACTTTGATATTTCTTTTCATATTATTGTCTTGTTCAGCATTTCTGGAAATAAAGAATATATGATTGTGCCATTCATAAGAGAGCAACAGCTAGCAATGCAAGCACTGCTGTTCTGACGGAATAGAGATGACAAAAGAATTGCTTGTCAATTTGAGCATCTAATTTTTTCAATGGAGAGGCAATTGAGGTGTTTTAACTCTCATAAAGGTGGTTTACCTCTCCCTTGTGCCTCATAGTAGAGCATCAAGGTTTGAATGAAGGTATTAAGAGGCATTTCTGTCCATATTGACATCCCATATCACAATCCAGCACTCATTTAAGACAATCTTACCCTTCTAAAGACAAATTTTTTTTGGAGGGAGGGTAGCATGTCAATCATTGTGTATTTGCTTGTATTTATTGGCAAACATCTTTAAGGATTAAACAGTTCTGCAGATGCTGCTGGGCACATGTCACAGAAGATAGAGTGTAGTGGCAATTGTTGGAAATCCTGACCATAGAGTGTCATCTTAACCATTTCCATTCTGGTACCCTACCCAGTCTCAAAAGTCAGGTCATGTCAGGGTTAACCCTCATCTGGGCAAGCTTTTTTACAACCTATTCCGGGCAAGGTGAGTCTGTCAGATTCATGTAAAATAAGGCCGTTTGCTGCGGTTACGGTATGTATTCTTATAAATAACAGTACTGTATATACCTTGAGATTGCAGAGACAAAAAAAAACAGGATGTCACACATCGCTTCGACGCAATGCGACACCGAACGATCGATCGCAACGGATGGACACCGACCCCTCGAGGCAAGGCCCACAGTCGTCGGCCGACGTCGGCGAAGGAACCCGGGCCCCGCGATTGAAGACCCGCCGGCAGACGTCCGTGTCCCCCAGCGGCCGTGGCTCCGCGAAAAAAGGGATCTGGCGAGGGAATTTCACATTTCGGAACGCGAAACGAGCAACCGGTCGCGAAAAGTCGATCACCGACCTGGACGAGAAGGAAGATCCAAAACGGCCACGTCATGTCGAAAAGTATCACAGCGCTCATGAGATCAAAGCAAATCACGTCGGCATCGCACAAGCACCGTTCGTGATGTGATCACGTGCGCCTCTTCGCGGCGTGAAGCGGTATTGCGATGGAATTGCAACGTCATTGCCACAGACAAGAATATTGAAATGCCACATTTTCGATGAGAGCGATATTGCCTCATGTTGCAGGAGATTGGAAGAGCCGATTCGCTCGACAGAGATGCAGATGGAAGTCACAAACACTTTAAATGCGACACAGAGAGAACCGAGGCGACGATCGAGACGCCAAGTCCCTCCTCGCATGTCGCCACGGCGACGCGCCTTATCGAAAGATAGAAACCCCATGACCTGTCGAGTCTTCTGACACCCGATGCTTTGGACCACCATCCAGGGGCGGATACAGAAATTTTTCATAGGGGGGGGCGGTTCCAAAATTCCTACCTAACCCCCCCCCCCCCGGCCTATCACCATTCATCGTCCTTTCGCCTTTTTTATTTTTCATCTGGTGTAAGAACTTGAGTATCTATTTCACTAGCTCCAATAAAATTTAATGCAGATGCTATTTTGAATAAATAAATCAAATCCTAACCTGGCCATAGGGGGGGCGGTCGCCCCCCCCCCCCCCCCCCCCCCCCCCCCCCCCCCCCCCCCCTATTTCACTGGCTCCAATAACATTTAATGCAGATGCTATTTTGAATAAATAAATCAAATCCTAACCTGGCCATAGGGGGGGCGGTCGCCCCCCCCGCCCCCCCCTGTATCCGCCACTGGTCTTATTTCCAGCCAACAGTCACCTCTACCTTGATTTGTGCTTTTAACCTGATGGGAGAAAGCATGAGCTATTTGACTGTCAGAGAAAGTGGATTTTGAAAGATTGATTCAATGTTCTGCTTCTACAGGCATAAAGGACTTAGTGCTTCATTTGGTGTCACAGAAGATGAATTTGAGTCAGTAGTGGAACATCTTGTGGAGGAATGGATTGTTCCAGAAAAACCTTGTGTTTTGTCCTGTAGAATAAAGGAATGATTCTCTGTGAAGTTGTTAATCTAGAATTCCCCTCATTGCAAGCTTGATTTTTTATTCTGATTCTGTTTGAAAATATTATTTATTGTCTTGCAGTGAGTGAATGACAAAAGTAGAACCTCCAGCTTTTCACAGTCAAAAAAATCTTCAGGGGACTTGCTGTTTCAAGGTTGAATCTATCAACAGAGATCCACTGTCTGTAGATTATCAATAGTGTTGTCATCCATCAGCATTCTCAGGTGTTTTTCCAAGTCTAATGTGCCAGGACGTGAATGGCACTCATTAAAGTAGCACACTGGTTGAAGGGTAACTCCATGACAGATCAGTCAATGAGTAACACCCTACCATCTCCAAATTTGATGTAATATGATATACAGGATTCTCTTGCTCCCAAATGTAGAAACATCAGATTTCAGAATCATTGGGTCTGTAGGTCAAAGGTTGCATGGGTGTCAGAATTTAGGGTCACCTGCTAATCTCAAATTTTGATAGCCCTGTAACTCAAGAACTATTTATGATAGAACATTGATTAAGGCATCAATTCACTTGAAATTATGTGAAGAATTTAAAATTGGCATGACATCACTTGAAAAGCATTAATTTATCAAATGAAAATTTGAACTTGGAACTGAGAAAGCCCCAAAAATAAGAGCTGCAAAATAATTCCATGAAAGGGTCTCAGCTTCTGATATGCAAAATTGAAAAATGCTATCTGTATTCTGTGAAACATTTAAGTCAGTAGATCCCTATGGCCTTTGCTCTATTATGTTTTATTGGCTAAGGAGAACACCTGCTACTCCCTCCAATGAAGTCATATCTGTTGAAACTCAGGGTATAAGTATCAGTCGTTTTTAGCTCCCTTATTGATCTTCAAACTCACGCTGGATATCTCTGTAACTTCTGGTCCTTGTGGAAAGCTTTACCTAGAGTTTTCTATATTGAGTACTTGTCATCCATTTTTCTTCCTTAGTTTGCACATTTACTCTTCAGTACCTGTGACAGAAGAACATAGCTCCATGGGTGGCATGACTATTTAACTCCCTATAGCAATGGAATGATTGCTTGTATTTTATAGGCAAGATCTATCTGCATTTCATCACCTAAGAATGTTAAATTTCTCTCCTTGAGTAGCATTTTTTTTTAATTCACAATTGAAATGGGTGAGTTGCTAGCATGGAAAATTATAGTTACAGAGTCAGTAAATTTTAATATCATTACTGCATGTATATCAAGCAATTTGGTGTAAAATGTGTTGCCCAGACCAACAGAACTTCCTGCCTTGAGAGATTTCCCTCATTTTTTTATTTGTAAATATCTGCCTTCACAATGAGCAGTCACTTCTTAACAGATGTTTAGCTTTAAAAAAAAAAAAAGAATATTGCAGTCATCAGACTTACTGAAGCAGTCAAACTCAAACAGATGAAATTGACTTCCAAAATAAAATTTTAAAATGTTGTATTCTGCTGCTATCTTGGGGAGAAACCCTCCATGGGATGATTCATAGGAACATATTTCCTTCCACTTGAGTGGTTACATTTCATCTACACATCCTTATGGTTTGATTCATCTCTGTCTAAGGCTTCTACTACTTGAATTTGTTAGGTGTCTGATGTTTCAGATTCAAGTGTACATTGCAAAAATATTACAGTAGAAATGCCAAAAAGTCAGAACAACTTCATCAGGACTGCTATAGCTTCAAATCACTACAATGATTGAATTTTCATTGATATTGCTGTCATAGCTCAGTGGTTGCAATTATGTTGAATGTTTTGGATTATTAATGGGAGAAAGCAATCTGATCACTATAAACGAAGCATTTCTTGAAGAGCATGGCGACTTAATTGTCTTATCTGGCCCTATCATAAATAGTTCTTGAGTTAAAAGGGTATCTATTGAAGGTTAGCAGATGACCCTACATGTTGACACCACTGTACCATTTGACCTATTGACCCAATGTGGCTGAAATGTGACAATTCTGGGTTTTGGGACAGAATTTTGCATATCATTTAATCAAAATCAGAGATGGTAAGGTGTTGATTTTCCCATTTCTTGGGGTAATATGTCATGGAATGACCTTGAGAATTGCAGATAATCCTTGCCAGATAGTGATTATGTTTTCGATAGGATGTCATAATCAGCAGTCAGGTCAATAATTTTTCTCATTGGCTTCACCTAATAATGAATTGTGCTGACACTCGCCACACAAATCACACATGCTTCAGCTAAGATGCAATGCTTTGGATGGAGTTCTGAATTTGGAGAAGTGCATAATTTCAAGTGGAGAACCTTTCTTTGAAGAGCTGATTTACCTCCATTTAAAAGAGGTCAACACTTGCCATTTCTGACCATGAATTCATTTATTAGCCCATTTCCCAGAAACACTTTTTGCCAAGCATAACCCAATTCACTTTTTCACATTTGTTGAAGTTCCTGATTAGATCAACTCTTTCCACTGGGCATGTTTCCTGTTTTTGGACTTGACATGGATGTTATCCCCTTCTTTAGTACCAGTTTCTTTTGCCTTATGCACCATGACATGCCTTGAACTCAACTTGTATTTTTTAATACTTCAGCTTTTCAAAAGGATTTTCAGGACTTGTACCTTCTTGCTTCTTATTGTGGATGCTTGGAATTTCTTCTTAAATTGGCTGGTGATATGATTTTCTGTCTGCTCCTGAGCATCATCAATGTCATTTTGAATCCACCTTATCCCATTCCCTGCACATTCATGATAACCCATCCCATAAGTCTTTCTCATGGAATGTGATTTGATCAGGAGGAAAATACAATGAATTATTCTTATGTTTCTGCCCTGAGGAGTAAGGAAAAATGTGACAGACACATGAAGTCATCTTAATATTTTTCAACATAATTTCCATAAACATCAACATTTGTGCCATTATTGGGGCAGGGTTTCAATCTTATTGAAGAAATTCCTTTACCATAGTTCTCTAAATTTGCTTGGGCATCTTCATTGAATTATTGGGTCGATCAGAAAGTTCTGGCCGTTTCGAGAACATTTCATACAACCGAGTTTTTTTAAAAAGCAAAAAAGTTCATTCAATGAAGTAATCGCCATCACAGTCAATCACCTTCTGCCAACGATCAGGCAGACTCCTGATTCCATCCCTGTAGAACTGAGTTGGCTGTGAGTAAAAAAAATCGGTCAGCCAGTTTTCGACCTCGGCGTCATCGTTGAACCTTTTCTGGCGAAGATGGTTGTCCAGAGCGCGGAAGAGATGGTAGTCGGTTGGCGCCAGATCTGGACTATACGGAGGGTGAGGCAGAACCTTCCAGCCCAGATCCAGCAGTTTCTGTCGTATGATCTTCGCGACATGCGGCCTTGCGTTGTCGTGCAGGAATCGAACATGACGGTGCCCTGGCCTCACCGTGCGGAGTTTGTCGGCGAGCTTCTGTAGCAAGTATCAATACTTCGAGCTGCTCCCACCCAATACCAGCATCACCGCCTCATACTACTGCGATCAGCTGCAGAAGCTCGCCGACAAACTCCGCACGGTTAGCCAGCTCAGTTCTACAGGGATGGAATCAGGAGTCTGCCTGATCGTTGGCAGAAGGTGATTGTGATGGCGATTACTTCGTTGGATGAACTTTTTTGCTTTTTTTTTTTTAAAAAAAAACTCGGTTGTATGGAATGTTCTCAAAACGGCCAGAACTTTCCGATCGACCCAAATATTTTTCACCCTTGAAGTTGCTTCAAATGAAGTTTGGCTTTAAACTGTACTGCATTGAATGAGTAGTTTTATTTGGATAAATCAAATGACATTAAATGAATTTTTTTAAATACCAATTTCTAAAATATAAGTGCAGTTAAGAGCAATTGTTGACACTTTAAAACCACCAAACAGGATGCAGGTTTATGGGTACCAACTTTCAGTCTTCTCTCATCATTTCTGTTGCCTTAGGACAGAAACTTTTGGATCTTCCTTCGCATTTTGAATTATCCATGTGAAATGTTTTATTAGCGTAAATGTAGGTTTTAGCTTGACTCGGAATATTATTGTTTTCATCATTGAAAAATAGGGCCATAGTCTGTGCCTTGAGGTACCTCACAAGAAAGTAAGGTGATGTTTGATTGGCACCCTGCATAGTGAGTTTTTTGCATTGCAGATTGAAATAGGAAGCTATCCACATGAGGAGGCCTGAATCAGCACCAAAGAGGAACACCTTGTTGATGACTAGCATATGATCTCAGCATTGCAGAATCAATAGCTTTGCTAAAGTCAATAAGAATGCTAGTCACATTTCTCCCAATATCAACCTGTATATGGACATGAGAAAGGAAATATGCTATGCAATCTGTTGCTGAGGTCCCATTTCAGTTGCCATATTGGGATGGGCGAAGATCTTTGATCACATTAACCATTCTCTTCAGATTGATTTTTGAAAATATCTCTATAATTTGGAAAGGGAGATATGTCAGAGAAGTAGGACATAAGTCTCCTCAGAGGATCAGGTGTTCTCTTTTTGGGAATGGGAACTACTCTAGATAATTTCAAAAGATCAAGGACTTAGCCATCACACTGTGATAAGTTTTAGATATTGGCAAGTGCCCAAGCTAACCTGATGGTAAATTTATTGGATAGATTTTCTGTACCTGCAGGTAAACTAGCCTTCACTTTCCTCAATTCCTGAAAGACAGAAATTTCTGATCTGCTGGTGGGTGGAGGGCACGGTAGGCTTGCAGGGAGAAGTTTTTGGTTCAAGCAAAGCAAGACTGGTGACTCAGAGTGAAAAAAGTTAATATTTGCAGCTTCTTTCCTTGGAATGCTCAAAATTTCCTTGAAAAAAGTTCTAAAATACTGTTAGAAACATAACCTATATGCAGTGCAAGTTGCATGAAAATAGTTTTGGTTTTATTCAGACAAGGAGTTATTGACAGGAACAGTGCTCAGAAACAATGAGACAGCTTTCTCTGTTGGACGTAATTCTTTGGGTAAGCATTGTTCTTTCATAATTTCATTCAAATTTTGCATCACCAAAAACTTCAAGGTCAGCTACAGGTGATGCAAAAAAATTAAAAAATTATTCTATGATTTTCTGGGAAGGTAGATGTGGATAAGGACTTAGATTGGCAGTGGTCAGCTACAAGTATTTTTCATGTCTATATTCCATCTTTATTTCTTTACAGCCTTGTTTCAATATTCACTTAGTCCCTCTGGAAAAAGAATATTTCCACTCTAAAGGCTGTCAGTAGCAAAGGGAGTGGACATCCATTCTCATTGTTTCCAGGGTAATGTGGCCCATGGTAAGGAATGAGTCCATGATTACGTGATGCTGAATCAAAGGAGCAGAAAAGTTTTGATTTAACACCCAAGACCAACATTTATATCATGTCAACATTGAGTTGCATAAATCTTTGATATAAACCGTTGGTCATGTTTTGGCAACACTTTTTCATGCTCACATCACTGCCAACAGGAAGAAATGCCAACATTTTTCAGAGACTTCCTAAATGTCCACCATGCTTAGTTTTTAACTTGGGGAAAAATAGAAAGGAAACCTAATACATTTTTGCATGAGAAGGCTGAGTTCTATTCCCTTTTCTGCCTTTCCCTTCCTTTCTTCTTCCAGAACCATTATGGCATTTTATTCTTTTATGCTAAATATGTTAGACCATGTTTTTTCTGAAGTGAATTCAGAAAAAATGAGTGCTGCTTTGCATGCTACAGCTCTGCATAGATGAGGTGAAAATGGCATATTTTGGTTTGGAAAAGTTGTCTGGGTTGTTGCTGATCTCAGTGCAGAGAATATGGAGCATAGAAAGTGCTGTAGCCTTTTTGACTAGCAGTGTATATTACCTTTGGTGATCATACTGATTTTTATGCATTTGCATATCAATGTCAGTTCCTTCTTTTTCTTCTAATGAACTTCAAGATCTCATGCAACTGTATGAAACATCACTTCTTGGAATGGCAATATTCTTCACAAGTGGCAACAGGGAAGTGATCCATTTTCCTCCCCAAGGGAATGAAAGCAAGACTTTGCTTTCTGGATCATCACAAGTCAGACAGGAGATGCATTCCATTTAGGTTATATGAAGTGTGTGTGGTTTTTCCTGCCAGCGTTTTGTGCTCTATTGGATGTCTTTGATTGTCAAATCACAACTTCTATTCTTCCTTTGTGATAAAATTTGATTTACATGTTGAAACATGACTTAGAATTCAGGGATATTTTAAGATAAAAAGTGCTACTGAATGATTCTGTAAGGACCATGGATAATGAGGAATAGAGGCAAAAGTGTGAAGACTTTCTATATCCCCCTCATGATGGAATAGCCATCTACCATAGTGTTGCATTATTTAACATGCTCTCCTTTACCAAATTAAAGCAGCATCAAGTAGTGGAGTGGTCTTGATGAAATTTGGCACTCAAACTCATAACAGCTAATCATGTAATTGTTTAGACTTTCAAGGGTGAAGGATGATTCTTCATGGAGAATACTTGCCAAACTCTCCTAATTGAAGAAGGTGGAAGGATCATATTAATCCTCCAAAAGGAGTTTATTAAGTTAAATATGAATAGGAATTTTTGATGATGTATAAAAAAATCAAGCAAACTTTCAAGGTCACAGGATGAGGTAATGCATAGAAAACCTGCTGAACACCAGAGGAATGGAGGAAGAGGACAGTGTCACTAATAATGCCAATATGAAGTCTCTGGTGGCAACTTCAACTTTTTCAAGCATTCAATGTATGTTGAGATTTTATGCGCAAAGCTGATTTATGCTCCCTAATTAGTCTTTGTTGATCAAATGCTCAAATATACGTATAAATTGCCTGTGAAGACTTCGCCAAGGTATGACTCCACTTTCAAATGCTCAAAAATTGCCTAGTGAAGGGACTTGGAAGAAAAATGAATAGGAAACTGGCATTATCAGTGGCACTCACCTCTTCCTCCATTCCCTTCCCATTCAGCTAATTTTATCTACAACTCTCCCCTATCTATCCTATTATCTCACCCTGTGACCTTGAGACTTAGCTCAATTTTCCAGGACATCATTTGAAGTTCCTGCTACACAATTTAACTAACTCCTGCTTTTGGGGTTCATTTTGGGGATTTGGTATGACCCCCCTGCCCCCCAAAATCGGTATGTTTGCCAAGTTTTCTTATTGAATATTTTCTCTATGCCCTTGAAACTTGAGTGATTTCTTGGCACTCTTACAATCTTGTGTACTGAATTCCATCAAGATTGCGCAACTTCGTGGTGTTGCTTTATTTTGGTGATGAGAATGCGCCATGCATGCACGGATGCTGAGAGGGCTGTACGAGTATTACTTGGAAATGGAACAGGGACAGTGGCTTTAGTGCCGGAGTATATATGACTAGTTTGGATGAATGAAAGGAGGATAGCCAAATTTTATGGGATTTTGCTTAATCGCGTCCAGTGGCGTAGCGAGGGGGGGCTGGGGGGGCTTCAGCCCCCCCAAGTTTGGTTCAAGCCCCCCCCCCCCCCCCTGATCGATAGAGTACCTCAAGTAATGCATAAGTGTCAATGATCACACCGTGATCTGAGGTTACCCTGCTCCGGTTGACGGCGAGAAAATCGAGCAATCTTGTTTGGCCGATTTCGACACGAGGTGTCCATGCATATTAAATCGGACCCGGGGAATCGATGTGTCACAGTAATTTAGCCATATAACAAACCATTGTCATCACTACCCATAAATCAACTACTGACCATCAAAGCTGGCTGGGATATGGAGAGATCATGAGCTTTCTACCTCAGCCAGGGAGGACCTCCTCACTAGGGGGCTTCTAATGAGCGGTCTCAGCCGGCTATTCACTTCGTGCGCATTGTTTTAACCTCAGTAAGGAGCGCCCGCCGATGAGGATATCTGACTTCATTTCATTTTTACCACAAAATAGACCCCGATTGCTGGCCGAAATGGGTTTAGATCCCGATAGCAGGACTATCAGGTAAGATGCTTTCAGCTGCGACTCTTGCTGGCACGACTTTTGCAGGAGAGATGCTCCACAAGGGGAAACCTCGGCCTCTATACAGCTGTCTACCCCACGAGCTGCTGTCACACACGCCAGGTGCAGCGTTCGGACACAGCTCAGAGCATCTCTCTCCTGTCCCGCAGACAGTAATTGAGAATATAATTAGTTCGGCATCGATTTTTATTCCTTCAGATGCTAGGGTATGACTCTTTCATCTAGAGCAGGACAAATGGGTATCGCTCCCCTCTACGGAGCGTTCCGGTTACTCGCCAACTCAGGTTGAAGAAATGGTAGACTCCCTGTGAGAGATGGTCCTAAGGACCTCGGCATTCCTCAACTTTGAGTTTTAGATATGAACGACTCGCTAGTTGAGCAATGGACTGAATTTTTCAAGTCTCAATACGATCTCCTGTCTTCGAGTATTTCGTCCCTCCACATACAAGAGATTACCCAAACACCGCGTTGGCGCTATTTTTTAGCAAAGCTGAGAATCGGAGAAGCTGGCAACGCTCTTCATTATCCCCCATTGGTCAGCTGAGCACGTGAGGGGAAGGCCAGGTCTTGCCTGGAGCAAGACTTCGTTCCTCATCATCTGGGGTTCGAACGGCTGAGCCGCGAAGACCTGAGGAGCCTCATTACTGCGGTAAGGAGATTCTTCTGCGGGGATATACGGGAAAATGTGGTTATACGGTTGAAAGAATCATTCCATTCTACAGGTTCGATTTTGTAAGTTTAGACACGTTATATTTCGGAATTGGCGAACTTATATTACCCAAGTTTTTCGTCTCGAGTGGATCAGGGTAACTTCTGATCACGGTGTAGCCATTGGCACTTATTCACTACCTCAGGTGCTCTATCGAATNACGGTGTAGCCATTGGCACTTATTCACTACCTCAGGTGCTCTATCGAATGGCACCGGTTTCATCGTGGGACAAGATTAAGCGGGAAATAGCCATCCTCCTTTTTTATTTATTTTAAAAGAAAATGAGTGGCCAATAAAAGTCAATTCTCTGGTGATTAATTGACCATCCTATCCCTAGCAGCGGGTGTAATTGATATCTTCACGCGTCTACGAGGGCAGTTTAAGTCATTCGTTAACTTAGCTTTAAAGCTTTAAGAGGCTTGCATCGGTCAGAAAATCGCAAGTTATTTTATGGATATGGATTGGTAGAGGAAATCTCGAGAAACAAAGCCCTGCGATGAACATTATAATGGACATCCTGTATCGTCTGATAGGCGTAATTGCGGAAAAGTCATTTTGACTTGGTTCTCGAACAAAGAATTGTAATCAAGTTTTTGGTTAAGGAAGGCGCAAAACCAAGTGAGATTCGCAAGCGCCCAGTTTGGCGAAGAAACACTCCAAAGATCGGTTGTGTTCAAGTTACGTTCACATTTTAAAGCTGTTGCAGAAGTTTGCTGGACGACTTTGGGCATGGCAAGATCATGGCTTCGGTATTCTGGGATCTCTACGGGGATATTCATGTAGACTTTTTGCCCGAAGGCTCTACCATCAACAGTGCCTACTACTGCAACGTCCTGCAAACTGCACTAGTAGAGATTAGCAAAAAACAGCCCGGTCTACTCTCTTGTGGAGTGCTCTTTCAGCAAGAGAGCGCTCGACCAAGCACACACCACGAAACCGCGGCAAATCTGACCAACCTCGGGTGGGAATCTCACACCCGCCCTGCAACCCCGATTTAATTCCGAGCGATTTTCATCTGTTTGGGCCTCTGAAGGAGCACCTGGGAGGACATCGATTTGAATCTTGCCAAACTGTGAAAGAGCGCGTCCTAAAATGGTTCCAATAGCGAAGCAGGTCTTTCTATGCTAAGGGCATTCAGGCACTAGTTCGCCATTGTGAAAAATGTTGTGCTGTAGAGGACGATTATGTGGAGAAGAAGCTAGAGTTTTAAGATTATTACATTGCATATAAATGCTCCAAAAGTTAAAATCCACGAATGATTTGAACCACCCTTGTAGAAATGATTGTGAGCTCATTTATGTCAAGAGCAGTCTTTCATTTTAGCTGTAGGCTTGCTAAATATCGAATGACCTTTCTCTTTAGAATGGATTGTATGTCAAACCTGTAAAGGTATATACTCAGAGGTATATACCAATAGCTATGCTTCACTCTCATAATAACAGGTAAAGAGTCTTAGGGATCTGCAGTGGTGGGTGTACATCTGCCAGGCTCTGGAATAATTTTGCTAATTAATAAGTAGACCAGTAACGCACGATGTCCCGCTTGAAAGTAGCCCGCAAATCATTCCGTCTCGTTTCCTGCTGGAGGTCGTCTTCCGCCATAGTTGCGATAGTTTGTTGCGATACCGCAGGAAATGCTTAAAGATTCATCCGGTTATGACTCATATGTCTGCAGGTTGGGTGATAGGGATATTATTTTCAGCTGCGAAAGCTTCCAGAACGGTACGCGTTCGTGTTTCTCGAAGAGTAGGAAGCAGTGTTGCGAGCGATGCAGCTTTCATTGCAGCAGCGGATATTTATTGTTGATAATTGAAAACAAATCTTAAAAGATTTGTTGTAAATATTTCATGAAGTATCCTGATGTGAAAGTGCCAGCAAAACCTGCCATACAGAAGTTAGTGGCAAAGTGGCGGGAAACAGGTTCCGTACGGGATGAGATACCTCAGTTCGCGTTCGAACCGTGCAGAATGAGGAAACTGCTCATGACAAGCGAAGACGAATTGAGGAGAGCCCCCGTCGGTCAATACGTCGATTGTTTCTACGGGGTTTCAAGGACATGCCGTCCTTGGACGTGCCATAGAATTTCGAAAGGCTTGAATGACCATCTTCAAAATCACTGTTGATGTTTCCTCATTCCGCATTAGTATTTAAGCATTTCCTGCTATAGCACAACGGACTATCGCAACTATTGCGAAAGACGGCCTCCAACAGCAAACAAGACGGAACGACTGTCGGGCTACTATCAAATGGGACATCCTGTATAACGTATATAAGCTCATGTTTATGTCACTTCCCTTGCTATGGAATCCATGCAAGTTAACGAGCCCGGTCTCTTTTAAAATGAAATTCACATTAGTCTCTTGTGGGACTCTGTACTAAGGATTCCCTGCCACAGCAAGGAATCCCCAACATGTTCAGAATGGAAATTGGAAACTTCACAGTAAGGTCACATAATTACAGGTGGAAACTGCTCTTCTGGAATTCAAACAAGGTTGTGAGGGGGTATGGCATCAGGATGGAAGTGATCCTTTTTCTCCACAAATTATGGTAAAACTGCACCCCTGATGCAGTTCCTGAAGACTGCTTTGTAGTCTTCTTGAAGATGACTATAGTTATTTGAAGGAAATTCAGAACTTCCCAGGAGCAATGACTACAACCATCATTGCAAGAAGGGAAGGCATTATTGCCTGCATTTGCTGACAGACTAGCATGAATGAGAAAAGAAAATTAAGAGAAATCCTGGCTCACAGGAACAAGGTAGGTCTGGATGAGGTTATGAAATGAGTGAAATCTGCAAATTTAGGATATCTACAATAGATTGAGCCACGATTACCAGGAATTAATGAACTAAAATAAAAGCAGCATGGACCATTTTCAGCAGCAAAGTGACTGGGATAATTTCACCATTCCTTGCAGCTATAGCCTTCTGCCCTAGACGATCGACAGAGGCAAGGCTCGCATCAATAGTGTGTAACTTGTCCAGAAGGAAGTTTTTTTTTAAGACAGGACATGTGACGGACGTACACGACAACGGACGCATTTTACGACAGAGGAAGAGGGGTGCCCGCTTGGCACGAGCACCACATCCGTATCACATTCCCTTAGGCTGGGACACCCCTCTTCGGTCCTGTAGGAGGCTTTAGGGGCAGCTCATGGGTTGCCTACGCCCATGACTGGCAGGAGTGGTTTTTAAGGTGTACTGCACCCGCATCTGCTAGACGTGGCACACAGAGTGGCGTGTATGTTATCCCACGCTAAGCAGATACTCTCCATGAAAGCAGGTGGGTCGCCTGTTGGCGGAGGAAGAGCCCGCCGCCACACGGATTCGATCCCTCGCCTCCCGGGTTTCACTCGGAAGCCAGAACCACTCGGCTACCGAACCCCGATCTGTCCAGAAGGAAGTTGATGCAAAGGGCCCTAAGAAAATGGGTATTTGCTGTAGCGTACTCGCAACATTTTTGCTGGGGACCTCAAATATCAAACAGTCCCCTTGGAGTTACAGAATTGTTGGTCATTGCTGGAGTCATATGCTAATTTTGTCATTCAAAATAGTTTTCCTGCTCCTAAATAGTCAAACGTACTGTAAAACCCTTTATTTCCTCAATATTTACAATTTAAAAGGAATGTGCGTTTGGGTCCCTCAAATCCAACACACAACATACAAATTGTATGCATATAGGAGCCTGTATGTCATGCTTTTACATGACATGCATGTTTTTAGATTGGTGCCTTTTCCTACTCTCTTGGACATGAATGCCATCTCTACTTTTGCCTTGAAGCATGAGGTAATTGAAAGTACAGGAAGCTTCTGAAATGCCCCAATATACACAGGTGTTGCATTTTAATTGAGGCATGCTATGACATTTTTAGTAGGTGCTGCAATGGGGAGTGAGCAAAATGCAAATAAGGAAATGATGTGGATGTAAATTTAGGTAATATGAAGAGGGAATGCTTTTGGAAAAAGAGCAATTGACTAGCAGGGATTTGCTGATGGAGGCTGGAAGCCTCTCTAGCTCTTTACTTTTTCTCAGGGTGAGTACAGGGATCTCCTAATTCCTATCATTTAACCCTTCAAACTGGTCATTTAAGAAGGCAGAACATTCTCTGTTGTCGTAATATTTTTATTTAGTCTTGTGTGACAGCATAACCTTCTCTTAAGCAAATTTTATTTCAGTTACTTTTGATGATATGAGATATTGATAGCATCAAGCAAAAAACAAGTCCACTTAACTTGGTTTCATGGAAATAAGCACTTAATTGCATGACAATAAGACAAAGAGAACCAAAACCTATCATGAGGTTCACATGTTAAAAGTACCACTGTGAATAGTAGCTTTTAAAACATTCTTCTATGCAGAAAGCAGCTTTGCAATCTGGGCACCACCACATAGTTTCTTCCCTCATTGTCTGTTTACTTCAAACAACACACTTTTGGTATGGCTTTGTTTTTCTCTCTGTCGGTCGTATGTGTTCTGCAAAGTGTCACTCTATCAGTCTAGCGAGGAGTGGATTTACTTATGGTGGAGCTGTTGACTCCTTCTCCAGAGCTTAACTATTATCCATGAGATGTCGTAAAAGTACACTACCATACTGGACTTCACTCTTACTTCTTACCACTTCAATAGATATACCATAGTGGTTGTCACAGTGACATTGAACCCACTTGAAGGGTTAAGGAACATTCATCACTTGGAGGGAATAGCATTAACCCATTCACTGCTTACATGATGTGTTAACATATCATGCCTCAACTCCCACTTAGTGCTAGCTTGATGTGTTTACTTATCATGGATTCATGAATTTCTTGTCTCTCAGCAACAGCATCTGGCATGATTGATGTCCACATAGGATACAGAGATCTTCTGCCATCTTGTGGGCTTTTTTGTATATATACACTGCTGGCAAAAAACATATGAACACCAAGAACAGACAATGATACTGCTACCAAACTTTGGCCATCTATTGGAGACATCGAGGTATGCAAATGATCAATCACACTCTGATACCTAGTGTCCCAGTAGCATGACACAATCATGTGACAGCACCACAGTTAGTACTCTGTATGGCCTCTGGCCATGATACAAGCTATTAACTGTATTAACCAAGTGATTTATACCTTTCTATGTCATGTGGCCATCATATATAAAATTTAAAATAAATAAATAAACAGGTATATATATAACCCTGAATTTTTATTTTATCTTATATATTTTTTGGGACTATTTTGGGATGGGAGGTAGTGTGGAAGCTTGAGACTCATGTGAAGCAGGCTAAGGAGTTGTTCTCTGCTTATGGGGTCAGTAGCTGGTCATTTTCTGTCTTTCCCTTAGGTGGTTTGGCTTAAATCAGGACCATCAAGTACTTTTTAAATTCTCTCTCTCTATCATTGAGTGCCTAAGAACGTGATATGACGCTTTGGGCATGCATCTCCACACCAGGGAAAGCCTTTAGCTGCCTGACAGTAGTCAAGCCGATTGTTTTTTGAGCATCATCATATCCACTTGCCCAAAAGACTCTGCACTTGGTTCTTCCAGGAAACAAAGGTATGAACCTTGTCTAGCTAATGGGTTGTGTAGCCTTGATGGTTATGTGACAGACGTAAGCATGGAAGCTTTCTCATGCTGCTGTTGCAGCAGAAATTATAGTGAGGAATTAGCACTGCAGGTGGTTCTAGAATCGACCAAGTTATTTCATTTTTTTGAGCGATGTAATTTATTGATGTCCTCAGGGTCATGAACTTCAGAATGGCATGCAATATGCATAAAGTTATTGGCAATTCATTTTAAGGCTCTTCACACCACTTGGCAAAAACAGGTCTGGGAGTACTTTTTGTCACTGATCAATATTTGGTCAGTAGTGCTTTAAGGTTCATGACCTTTGGTTTCAGTTTCATTCGGAAATTTGTGAACCTATATGTGAACATGAAAACTTATGGTTTGAATTTGGGTTCACAGGTGTAACTTCAGTTTTAGCTAGGTTTTTCATGGATTAAACTAATTCCAGGCTAATTTCTGACCAAAGGTGACCAAATTGAAACTGAACTGGTGCTCTGTAATTGCCCTAAGCTGAATGAGCCAGAAAAAATATTTACAAAAGAAAAAATAATTCATGTCCTCCATGTCTGAACACAGCTGAGATAGGATTACCTTCTATTTGCACAGTTTTGTAATAATAATATTATTTGAGTTGTGTTGTTTCTATAAAGAGAAGATCATGATTGAAACTGTAAAAATAACAAATTTCTCTTTCATATAAAATTATATCATGTAGCTACAATGGAATATACTGTAGCTGGAGCTTCATAGCAAGTGCTTCCCCTATGCTAAGAGAACAATTGCAGTTAATACTTTGCCATTGCTACCCCACATGGGTAGGAAACTGCTGTGTGAGTGGAACTGAAAGTTACTCCTCAATATCTGTTCCATGATGATGATATCCATTAGCACTGAAAATAATTGTTTGGAAGTGGCCCCATCCAATTCTAGAGACTATAACTGGTAAGCTATTAAACTATTAGTTCCAAAACGTCTTACAGTTCTTTACCATTGCTGATGAAAAATGGTGCCTATGATTGGCAATGTGGATACTGTTCACTTGTTCTGCTTTAGAAAACTAGCTGATACCTGAGCAGAGCACTCTATTACTCCAAGAATTACTGAGTAAGAGTATCCATCCCATTTTTGTTGCAGACTCTATTCATGTGATCAGTTGCCAATGAACATGGGGAGCAAGCCTACCAAGGAACAAGAGGAGGATGAAGAGAAAAGAAGGAATGGACTTTGTTTTGGCCAATGCCTTGTGTCACCTGAGATTCTTGCTGTTGTGTTCTCATTCTTGGGAGCACGGGATTTAGCATTTACCTGCTCAAGGGTGTGTCGGGCATGGAGGAATATTGTTTATGATCCCTACACATGGATCCTTGCTTTGAAAAGAAAGGGTTTTTCCATCGTTGCTCTTTCGGACGATCCAGGCTTGTGGACATTGAATGACCTCTTTCAATTCCATCTCAAAGATCCTTTCTCTCGCAAAAATCTTCTGAAGAATCCCAGTGGGCATTCTGGTAAGGTTCTTGTCCTCTATGAAGATTTTACCAGATGCAGAATATTTCTGATTGAAGACTGTTCATTCCCTTAGAAATGTGATTCCTTCCATGGCCACTCCTATTGTAGAGAAGCTAGAATGGTTCTGTTAGAGTTCATGTTGTGTCATATCATGACTATGATTAGCAAATGTTCTAACTAAGGATAATCTAACAACAAATACTAAGGCCCTGAAGTGAAATGTTATGACTTTGTACAAGCTTCTAACTTCAGGTTAAACATGGGCATATAAGCCTGTGTCTATCTTATGCACTTAGCTTACACAACACTTCATCCTTTGACTGTTGAGTTTTTAAAACTGCATCCCAAGTGCTGAGTTATCAGCATATTCACTGTTGTAGCATTTAAAAATGATTCAAAGGTCAATTATACAAATTTCCATACAGAATATCTGTTGGTATCTATCTGAAATGAATTTGCCTGCCTTAACCCTTCGACGAGTATGCCTGTATATATAAGGGCAATGCCAGTGGTACTACCAGAGTATGCCCATATATATGCAGGTTCATATTTTCATGCGGTTTTCCAAGCGCAAATGTATGCGATGGGTCATAAGACTGACCAGACAGGTGCTACCATCTAGCCATGTCTTCCAAGAACTTTTTCTGTGAATTTAAATTGCATATAATCCCATAAATATGCAAAAGAATCAAAAGACATCAGCAATAGAGGACTGATTCCCAGTACCAATGCATCACCTGTGATGTCGGACTCTGTATCCATCCATGCTTTGCAGAGTACCACACCTTAAGCATTTTGGAAGATTAGAAACAAGAGAAATGTACAAAATCACTTCAGAGCTCCCAATATTCATATGCCCAAAAACTTATTTTAAAAATATATGCAAGTACGATGTTAATTTATGTAAGGAAAATAAATCTTGTAATTTTCTTCGTCACAATCGCGGAATCTAAAAAAAACTCACTCCTGTAGGTCCAGCGAGGATGTAAAAACCCACCACTCAAAGGGTTAAGGTAGGCAAATACTTTTCTGTCATAAAATTTTCATTCATGTAAAATTATGTCTTAGGAGTAGACAAGGAGGGGGTGGGGGGCTTCAGCCCCCAAAATATATAGATGAAATTATTTATAAGTAGAGGAAAACTCTGAGTTTCAATGATAACACAAAATTTATTTATTGGTAGATTGTGGGTTTCTAATACAAATGGAAAAATATAGAGACAACACTGTATACATAGTAAATAACAAGAATGATTTGACACTACTTCTAAATGAACCATCACAAGCCATGGGAGGTTGACAGCAAGGGACAAAAAATGTTCCAAAAATGGCCAAGCATCACATGCTGGAAGCATTCAGCACCTAGGGGCAAGAACTACAATTGCAAGCAGGCAGAAACTGTCCAGCATACTGGACAGCTGCAAAGAGCAATGCTCAATGTGCTGGACCAGCATACTGGACAGCCACAACTAAAAGGTTAACTTGAGGGGCTAGCATTGCCTAATAAGACTGATTTTAGTGCAGTGCTGATGGATCTTAATCTAACTACTTATTTTGTAAACGCTGATGATTGCCATGGTCATTTCATGTTTCTGAATGAATTTTGGAAGAACAGCAATATCGTCAATAATTACTAAGTACCAATTAGAAGTCTCAGGTAATAATATATTTTCCATTAATGGTGGTAAGAAAGGAGTGAAAAAAGCTCTTTACTGGTTCCAGTTCCTTTTTTGATTGTGTCTATTTTATAACTCTTTTTGATGGAAGTTTTTCCTTTAAACAAATTTTTCATTGCTTTTTATATTTCCACTCATGCATTTTTATTCACTTCTTTTTTTTTAATCATTCCTTTGATGAGTAACATGCACAAAATGAAGAATTGGTTCATTAATTCAATGGTGAGTCAAACATGTTTGCTCAAACCTGTTTCAGAATGAGTTTATCTTTGGCAGGCACCTTCGAGTAAAGATTTTTCCCTGATCATGTTTTTCCATGTTTCAAATGTGCTTATAATCAAATTTTTATTAAGGAAACATGTTTCATAGGTTCAGATAGTCAACTGACTTGAACTTGTGAAGTTGTTTCAATTTGTTCCTTAACATGAATATTTGCAGGACACATCTCTTGGTTCCTGTTAGGTTCCATAATTTGTTTAATTAAATCCTTTACAGGTTGCAGCTGGAGTGCTTTTTATGAAATAACAGTAAAGGAACCTGCATGTGGCTGGTCTATGGGGGCCTTTGAAATAATTCATTTTAAAGAAATCATTGATTTCTCCCATGTGAAAATTTCATATAAGATCATGAAATGGCCATATATTTAGCCAGTCCAACATATATGGGGTTTGACACAAGTCATATAAAATCAAATAAGAATGAAAATATATGGTCCCTATATTTTCATATATTAGCTCATACAAATGCACCATGTATGCCATGTCATATTTTCATATATGGGGCATATATGACCATATAGTGCAGTTCATATATGAACATATAAGAAACATATATGAGGTTTGACACAAGTTGCATTAAATCATATAAGAATAAAAATATGCAAGGGCCACTCAATAAGTTATCTACCTGAATATGAAAGGGATGAGCAAACATGTTTGACTCACCATTGAATTAATGAACCAATTCTTCATTTTGTGCATGTTACTCATCAAAGGAATGATTAAAAAAAAAGAAGTGAATAAAAATGCATGAGTGGAAATATAAAAAGCAATGAAAAATTTGTTTAAAGGAAAAACTTCCATCAAAAAGAGTTATAAAATAGACACAATCAAAAAAGGAACTGGAACCAGTAAAGAGCTNTCCACAAATCATGGAAAGTTCAGGCAGCAGTGAGGGAGTGTGGCTTTCAGGAGCTCAACCATCCTCCCTACAGCCCGGATCTGGCTCCTAGTGACTATTTTCTGTTCAGACACTTGAAAAAATTTTTGCGGGGAAAAAGATTTTCATGCAATGAAGAGCTGAAAGTTGCCGTTTCTGATTGGTTTGATGGACAAGAAGTTGACTTCTATTCCCAGGGAATAAAATCCTTGGAATCAAAGTGGAATAAGTGTGTTGAGTTAAAAGGTGACTACATTGAAAAATAAAGTGTTATTTTTCCCCTCAGATGTTTCTTATTCAGGTAGATAACTTATTGAATGACCCTCGTATGACCCCATACATTTTCATGTATTGGCTCATACAAATGCACTATATACTGTCCACATAAACTATGTCAAATCTTTGTATGGTGAGATTACTCCAATGATGCCTGTATCCAAAAAGGATCCATAATCCTTCAAATACTGTATAATCATTCAAATGCAAGTCAACATACTTGCAATCAACTCATTTTTAAGTGTTCATAGACCATAGTCAATTACTTCAAGAACTCATGTTTCATGGTGTTCAATGTATGCACCCTTCTTAATGAAGGTGAAAATTTCAATATTATAGACATGAGTATTTCATCAGTAATGTTGTTTCATGAAAGAACTTGGCTTACTCATGTAAGAGTGTCTTCATTTTCACTGATAACTCACAAGATAGATGGGAACAAAAACTGTATTTCTTTCAGAAATAATCCAATGAAGGAATTGTTGAATGAAGGCATGGCACTCAAACATATACATGACCATATAGAATCACACACCCTGTTATATATAGAATTTTCATGTGGGTGAAAACATAACTTTTAGTTACAATGAGATACCATGATGGGATGGCTATGGGAAAGGAAGCTTTCACTGAAGAAACTGCTCTTATAATAACTTTCTTGTGTGATGTTTTCGTTGTCAGAATTCATTTCGCCTGGAAATTTGAAAAGGCCATAAGTTGGCCATGTTTGCTCTGTGAATTGGCTCTACACACTGAAAATCTGGAGTTGGTTTCATTTTAACCCTTTAATGCATGATTTTTTATTTTTCAGCGAAAAAAATCTAGTAGGTTTCACTCATGTCCTAAAACATGGATCAATTAGAAAAAAATTTTTTTAAATAAAATTTGTAAGCTGTAGGCCCAAAAATGTTATTGTTGCTCATTTGCTACTAACAGCATTTTCAGCTTTCTAACCCATGCTGCATGGATGCTAGAGAGCTCAGTCAGTCCATCAGCATTCATACATACCTCAACACAAAAGAAAATGTAAAAATACGAAAGAGCCTGGACCCTGCATTAATAAGAAAATTAAATAATAAAAGTCCAAGACATCAATCTGCCTTACGACAAAGCCAGATTGGTTTTAATTTGATTGCCACCAGGAGTGTATGGCACTTAGTGACCACAAAGTTGCTACGGGACCAGACTGTTGCACATCTGTTACGAACAGATTTACCTCAGGAGCTTGCTACCTGTGCATTCTAAAAAATTATTATTTGGTATGTAGAATATCTGCTACATCATGCATTAAAGGGTTATAGTTACCCTTTGCCAAATGCTTGATTTTTCTTTTAATGAATTTTTATACACTGTGAGTATAGGTAAGTTCAAGATAAGTTTCCTTTTTGGGGCATTTTGTTTATGTGTGGTTTATTCCTTTGAGACATGTTATCAAAATTGTAGAGCTCAACAAGGACTAAAAATATGGTCCTTAGCAACTCTATGACAAAATTGATTTTTCAATTAATTAGGAGTCAAACTCAGAAAATGGCTAATGAATATAGAAATGACTACTTAGTTGATTGTCATGTGTTAAAACATGACTTCTCTAAACATTTTCAATACAATGTGAGATAAAGCTTTGTTATGCTGGTGCTGTGGCTGTCCATGAGACATGGAGAAGTTCAGTAAAAAGAATTCTAAGTGGCATACATGAACACTTGGTTGTTTTGATTAATGGTACTGGCCAAGTGTTGGAGGGCCAAGAAAACCTTCCCAGGCACCAGGATGGACACCATTAAGCCATCTGTTACAATCTGATACAACTGTCTCCTGCATCCTTCTATGACTGATGTTCAACTAATCAGCATGTTGAAGCAGTGTCCATCAGTGGAAATAATTGTTTTTATTGTGGTTGTTTAACATCCATTATGTAGAATATCAATATTTCTTCCACTGTGTAAACTGCCAATCAGAGTTATATATGGTTCCAGAAAGACGCCTCCATCCTCCCATCATCCTCCTTTCTTTTTCCCCCATCTCTTCTAGTGTATCTTTCAATCTCATTAAAGGTTTAATTATTCTGAGAGGTTTGGTTTCTGCTTGTGTATTTTTTGCATGCAGACTTTTTGTGAACCTTATGTTTGTTTTCGTCTTCCCAGCCTTATCCTTTCCTGGAGGTTTATTGTATGCATTATAAGGTGGGGAATTAGCAGCAGCAGCTGTACGGGAAGGATGGACCATACCAAATAACATGAACCATTGGATTGTGGAGGATCCACCAGCTGGCAGTGATTCTGTCCCTGCCATTGTTGGGGCCTCTTCATGCTTTGTCACCTCCTACTTCTTGAGCTCTAAGTCTCAATGTGTAAACCTCTACAGTGAAGGATTTTCACCATCATTCTTGGATCGCATCCAGCCTCCTATCCTTGTTGCTGATTGGTGAGTTGCACTCATGTCCCGATCCCCAAGGATTTTGATACTTGAGTACAACTGTCCATTTTCCTGTGAAACTGAAAGTATATTTATTGTTTCTTATGTGTATTAACGCCTTAACAACGGATTCTTTCAGGTTTCTTTGAGAATTAAAAAATATAAATTTTATTTTGACAATGTTGTACAAGTCAGTGAAGTGATACTTTTTAATACAGATGGATGAAAGTGGATTTTCAATCCTTCAACACCATCACATCTTCCTCTTGGTAGCAGTTTATTAGGTCTTTACTGTGTTGTAAGAGGGAATCAGATGATGCTCATACATGGTTGATGCTGTTAAGGAATTAATGTATGTGATGGTAAGATGCAGAAGGACTTGATCTCCCTCTCAACCTCTCACAGAACTCTCTTCTCATCATCCAGGCCTGATGCAGTTGCTTCTGCTTTCTCAAATGGTTTCAAAACTTGCTCTATTCATGCTATTATGGAATTTACTTTGGATAGTACCATCTGTATAATGTAGGAGTGCTTTACCTTGATATTCTCAATGTACCCAAAGGAATTTCTTCATGAACCAACAAGAGTTGTACCTCTTCATCTCTCATGAGCCTTCAAGGAGGTGCTTCTTATCTTCATTGAATCCCATACCATTTTGTAATTTTGAATGCTGTAATTCATAACATGACAAAAACTATAAGAATAACTTTTCTGCAGACCTAGGACCTAGCAGGCCCTAAGTCTACAGAAAAGATTATATTATAATAAAAAAAGCAACTGGAACCAAATGTATTTTTGAAAGCACAGGGTTAGAAGCATGAAAAACCAATTTATTGAAACTGCTCGGTTGTGTTGGAGTGCATGGAGGGATGCACCTGGTAGGAAGCAGTAGACAGAATTATCACTAACTTGATTTTTTTTTTTAAGTTATTGCATTTGAATCACTAGTCAAGACTTTCTTAAACTTGGCAGAAACCTTCTTATTCATCTAAGATTTAATTTGTTGGTTATAGTGAGGCACATGTGAAAATAGGTTGGATATAATTTTAATAAATAAAGTGGCCTCCTTTTTTGGGACACATTGTATTAGTAGCTTGCTCACAGGGCAAGCCAGGGCAGTTGGAAACTTTATGGCAAAAAAATAGATGTCTAGATATTGATAGCAATAAAAATTTAGCAGGGAAATTTTTGCATCCCATTCATGTCGCCGTTTGCTTATTATGAATAACATTCTTAATATGCAAAGATTGACGTTAGCTATAAAATGAACTCTTGGAGTTGAAACTAAATGCCTGAGTTGTTTGAGAGTGAGTACCAGAGGGCATCTCCTCCATCATTGCTTTCATGCACAAGTGCAAAGATAGGTGATTGTCACCATGGTAACATGAGTGATAATTTTCATAAAAAATAGAAATTCATGGTCTTATAAAAATTCCTGAGAATTTAACCTGTAAATATAAGAACATCCTTTGTTTTGTCAAGTGGGCTCATATGTGGCATTTCTGAATTTTATGAAAGTTCTTTATGAGATGAAATGTGAACTTTGTTGTACTTTTGGTCAGATTTTTACCTGCTTTGACCCACTGTGGACTGGTTTTATTTCAAGCTTGTTTTTTGGGAATTTGAAGGGAGATAAACTTGAAAGTTCCTCTTTTGAAAGTCATGCTTACATTTAACCCATCTCTGTTCAGTTCAGTTAGTTAGCTTTCATGGGCATGAAGTCTTCCTTTCTGTCTCTTATCACCATGTGGCTCAGGACACAAGAGCATATAAGAATGATTTGACCAACAGAAGCAATAAGAAGTTTAATTGAACTTACGTTAGTCAAATTCATGTTTCACCTACAACTATTTCAATGATCAACAATTTCTAACTCATCTCTAGTTTTGATAAGATTTAAGGAATATGAGATAAGAGATGCTATACATTTTCCCTCCTATTTGTCTGTCCACTCTCTACTGTGCCGAGAACATACCCCATTGGTCTTCTCTTGTTGCATCTCTCAGTTCTTCCAGATGCACTATGATAACTGAATTGTCAGCTGGACAAGATGAGATTGTTTTTCTATGCATGGGTTCTTTTGGCTTTAGTCTATCTCAAGCAGTTGCTGAGATATGGTCACTCAAAGAACACTGCATTCCAGTATGCACTGGTTGAAGCTGGCCAGGCTCTGTGCAATGGACTAATATGCCTGTGGTGAACAGGGACAGGCAGAAAGCACATACCAGTACATGTGTTGATGCAGTTAGGCCAATTAGACCTATATGATTCTTGAAACTTGATGGCTATTCTTTTTATAATTTTTTAAAATAATGTTCAGTGCTTATATCTATCCGAACAATAGTGTACGTCATAAGTCAATGTCCATTTCTCAAAGCACATTTTCTCCTCTGGATGGTAGCACATGGCAATGTTGACATGATGTACATAGGTTTTCTTTAGTGGTGCATCAGAAACAACTTTGGTATGTTTTATCTTGACTTCTTTCTTTACTGACAGGTATTGAGTTTTTACAGAAGTGACACTGTTTTTTGAAGAGGTATGCTTGGTAAATTTGGAAAATATGGTCTCATCCTTCTAGAAATGACCTTACAGCTCATTGAGGGCATAGCACAGATTATGACAAAAGTCCCTTTAGAGGCAATTTAAAATTTTTTTTGAAAGAAAGCATAAGTATAACAAAGCAACTTTTAACAATTGCAGCTTAAAGATATTCATCCATTGAAGTAATTCAGTCCATCCAGTAATTTCCCAGCCATAGTTAACTTCTTATGTGATGACTAGTTATGTCAAGCCATATACAAGGGGTATTCATATTATTATTAGTAATATTAATATTGATAATATTACCGTATTTACTCGCGTATAAGGCGCATTTTTTGCATATTTTATTGTGTTCGATAAGGGGGTGCGTCTCATACACGAGGGAAAAAATTCTCTTTTTCGAGAAAAAAATGTTTCGCGTACCTATAACTCATTGGTCACTAATTTGAGGCGGAAACTGTCTGCAGTCAGTCAGAACAGGAGAAATATAATAGTTATAAAACAGTAAACAGGGAGTGGCTACGTCGATTCGCGGACTTCATTCGGTGTCGGAGTCGGAATCTGAGGTGTCTGGCAGCGTGGAAAATTGATTCGCGGAGCTCTAGGACAGTGAATAAGAAACGAGGTTCGACCTACCTCAAGACCGGCTTTACCCCTTATTCATCTCCCTTGTCCGACACTTTTCGCTACAAAATAGGGGGGGGGGGAGTGTGCCTTATACGCGGGGTATCTTTTTTTTTATGCACAAATTGGGACCTCAAAAGCGGGGGTGCGTCTTATACACGGTGGCGCACTATACTGGAGTAAATACGGTAATATTAATAATCATATTAATATTAAGATATTATCTGCTCTTCTTGTTTTCAGTTTTTTTTTCATGCTGCAGAGGGTGAATTGATAGTTTGTGAAGGAAAGACTGCTTTTGTTTTGGTAACTTTTGTCTGTTCTTTGGTTATGATATGCATAAAACAAAGGGTTTTTAGGATGTAGTTGGGTCCACTGACCTTGTAATTCAGATTGGCTGCTGAGTGTGACAAAGGCATCAAAGATCACAAAGTGTGGCATCAAAGTTCAATGTCTAAGTATCAGGGGATGCATCAAATCCACAGCCTGTGTGATGGGCTATGTGAAAACAAGATTGACAATTGCATCTCCAGGGCAAAATTGCTCTATTTTATAGATCTTATGTTAAGTTTTGAAATATGGTTCATAAGAAGCCTAATAACAACAGGAAAAAGTGTTGAAATAAAAAGAGGTGTTTCAGGTATGCAGCTCGTTTTGACTGTGGGTGTGAATACAAGTTGGAGGTGGAGCTCAGAAGTGAAGCAAATGCTGTCATAGATCGTTTTGACTTTCATTGGAGGGAAGAGCAATGGCTGGGAAAACAATGGCATCATGTAGGTTTCATTTTTTCCATGCTTATCTAACTTCACCCCTGCCTCCTCCATCTTGTGTTATTACTTGACTGTTTCACCTTGATCTTTATCTCAAACAGATTCATCACGTGTTCCAGGATTATGGAAAAGGGGTGAAGTATGTGAATTTTGTTCATCATGGGAAGGACACTCAATTCTGGGCTGGGCATTATGGAGTGAAAATAGCAGGATCCCTGGTTAAAGTTCTTATTCCTGGAAATTTGGAATGCATCTACTGCCAGTCCTCCTAATTCATCCTCTCTCCCTGCTTCAATCGCTTCATTCCATGGGGTGTCAATGTTGTTTTCATATATACCTTGTATTATTAGATTAAATCATTGCATTATGCAGATTTTGCTAATTATATGGGCCATCCAAATGATTGTTTTGAGGTAATGATGCAGTGATCTAAACCCTTGGCAACACATCCTTGTCACAGCAAAAGAAGTTCTATTCTTAATAAATGGAAGGTAAAGGGCAGACAAAGGAATGGATATTGTGTAGATATTATCAGGCCCCATCTAAAAGGAATATACGAAAAAACGCCCATATCTGCCAAGTACGAAAAAATGCCCACTTGAATATTTTTCTGGTTTTTATTTTCTTTATTCTGCAAAAAAAATTCATATTTTTGATTGCATAGCAGGAATAGTAAAAATTTAAATATATAAATTGGTGGCACTAAAAACGTTTTTGCAAAGTGGAACTTTCAATAGCTCTTTTAATTTCTCTCATAACGATTAGTATGTCTCACTCCGCGAAACAATTCCTGATAGTGCTTTACGTGGGTTTAGGAAAAAAAAGCCACTCCTGGCTTTTTCCCTAAACCCATGTAAAGCACTATAACTTTTCGTCCGCCTTTCTGGTTCGTAATGAACTCCATGGTTACTTGAAGTGAAATGAATAAGTATTATTGAAACACCGTATCATCCGTCGGTAAATACTGTACTTCGAACAATGGCATCTTCACCTCCTATACTTCACAGGGGGCACGAGGGATCAATCAAGAGTCGGTAGTCTTGTCTTAAACACTATTTAAAGATTTTCTCACATGATCCTCTGAATGGAGCTTTATCTTTCAGCCTTCCTCAGGATCAATATGCCCCTACCTCTGAGATAATTGCAGACGATCGGACATTCTCATGTCAAACGTCGCATGTCACTCTTCAATTACCCCCATTGCTATCGGAAAGAGTCCAAAGGATGGGCGAAATAGCAACATAATCCCACACACCAGATCTTATCTCAAATGACTTTTTCCCACGTTTTCCTGTGCATTCCCGGAAACAGTCCTCCTTTCATTTATCCAGCGTTAAAACATTCTGAAATGTAAATCTTGGGAATGTATGCTTTCATATTCATGTTTTATTACGTTGATACATGGGATATATTTAATGTATATATAATGGGATATATAACCATTTAAATGGTTATAAATAATGTTTTGAAAATATAATGCATTTGTTTTTACAAGAAAAAAAGGAACCGTAAGAGATATTTGGAAATATTATGCAAGTGGGCAAATTTTCGTACTTTGCAGTTATGGGCGTTTTTTCCGCGGGCATTTTTTCTTGTAGGCGTTTTTCCAGAGCACCTCTAAAAGACAAGTGCAAATTGTGAGCTGCCCTTCTGATTTCCCCTTAACCCAACTCAAAAAAACCAAGAGTGATATTCACTTTAACACTAATAACGGGTATTGTCAGCAAGCAGGTCATGGAGTGAGGTTGGGTCAGCCTGAAAAGGATTCCAACTAGCAGGCTGCTGTTCCAAAAACTGTGCCTTGCAGGCTTCTACAATTGCATGTATATTCTACCTTTGCAAAGTTCACTTAGCTGGCTGGAACAGCGATCTGTGAGGGCATTATACAGGCTGGCGCAAAAGTCGTACACTATAGGGGAAATTAAAGTCAAATAAATGTCCGAATCGTTTGCCATTACCCTGAAAACACTTCGATTCGCTGCACACGAGTTTGAACATATCTTAACCCCACCCTCTCTTCTTTAGTTAATTTTGCAGCCATCACTTACCTGCAAAGAAATAAACAGGAATTGACACATTGTATTTAAAAAAAGTTAATATCCAGTGCTCCCATCATGCAATGTTAGAAGTCAGAGATATTTCTCGTACTAGGCGTCTGACATATGGAAATATAGTACGAGATATCTCGAACTTGGCGGTTAATGTGTTAAGGTAGTACAACGGTGAAATTCCCTATGGTGCACGACTTTTGCGCCACCCTGTACAAGAAGAAACACATCGAAGACCCCAGGTAAAAGAAAAAGCTATCTTGACCGCAGAGCAAAGTTTTAAATTGTATCAAAAGCATTTAATTGCGTTGTGGCATTATTAAAATAAACTTCTTTGTGGTTTTAGACCACAATGGGAGTCTGAAATTTGGAAATATGTCAGAAGAAATGTAGAAGTTTTTTTGACACTTGAGACTAGGATTTGCCTTCTGATGAAGAGCTGAAAGGTTCAAATCGTGTATGGCACTAATTGAGGATGATCCTGACCAGAAGGTTGAAATGAGCTAACGCTTCACGAATTCCTTCGATTTAAGTAAAAATTGGAGATTGGGAATTTCACATTTAAAGTTTAATGGAGGCAATTTTTTTTAAATATATTGCTCTAACTTGAAAGACACCGTGTGTTTCTTTCTTCATAAACAAATACAAAGATCTGTTTATTCTGATGTAACTGACGTCCTTCATACTTCATTACGCCTATTCATATATGAGCACCTCATCCAAACGAAGCCCCGTATTTGGCAGGAAATAGCCAAGATTTACAAGGGCTTCCTATAGATTCTTAAATGGCCCCCTCTATGCAAATTTGGCAAAAATGCTCTTTTAGCAAACAAAAGAATATCCTTGTGATCAGTAGCGTAGGCAGGAAATCGGCAAGGGAGGTGTTGAGACCAGGTAGACATCCCTACCCTACGCTTTGCTCCACTACCCGGAATTTACCTTTTCAAAGAGATCATGGTCGTGCATCTTGGGTCTGTGGACAGACATCAGACTTTCCTCAAAGAGGCATAGCTAAAATTGGAATTCCCAAGGAAAGTTGAAGTATGCCTGTCTGTCGCTGGCTGGGAAGCCCAGGGGGGGGAAGTTTCTAACCCCCTAAACCTCCTGCCACGCCACTGCTTGTGATGAAGCAAAAAAACAAAACTAATAAAACTTTGACATGTTTTCAATTACGTGTTCCTTTCCTTCATTACCCCCTCCCCCACTTTCACTTGAAAGTTTCTCTGCGATTGAATGTCCCTTTTATGAGTTTATTGCACAGTGGATGAGTTTATCATAGGAGAGGTAGAGGTAGGCTAGAATTACAATTTTAAGATGGAAGTTGGTATGGCATGAAATGGACCGAGGCATCATCGGGGTGTCCCCAACTGGACAGCTTGCCCCAAGGTACTCATGAGACTTCCTAAAGATATATTCAGTAGGACAGTTTTGATATGCCTGAACGATGTGGCATCTTAATGCTATACGTACTAGCACAGCGCGGAGATATCCCAGAAAAAATCCTGAACTGGACGTCTTATTTTCACATGAGGCACTGCGAAGGCATCTCGCATTTAATGTTTCTCACTATCATATATCCCCAACGTCCTTATGACGGTGCACAATAATAGGCAATATTGCTTTACAATTTACATGAAATTATACGTGGGTGGTTCAATACTTACCTGGACTTTTCATTCCAGAAAATCTATGGTACATCTGATCTCTATCATATTACGCATACTTCTCGAGGTATTCCCCTCCTACATGGAAGTACTTGTCTCATCGCTTTGGCAACACCTGAACGTCAGAGACATTAGAATGCTTGTGGTCGAGTGCGCAGCCATTTCACCACTTCGTCATTCCCCTGAATTTCTTCGGCCACGGCGGTGTGGGATGTCGCCTTTGCATGCTTCAGCGTTTTCATACTGACGTTAAATGATGAATCCACATTTCATTACCCATCAAAATGCGGTTGAGGATGTTGTCTTTCTCATTGTCATAGCAGTTGAAATGGTCCGACGCGGCGCTCACTCGGTTAGCCTTCTGTTTGAATGTCAGTTCTCTGGGTACCTTTCTCATAGTCACCTCTTTGAACTTAAAGTGAGTGTGAATAATGTTTTCGACACTCCCAATGTTGATGTTTAGTTCCGCTGCAAAATCATGCACAGTGACGCGACAATTTTCCAGAATAAAATTTCCAATTTGCCGGATATTTACAGGATTCACAACAGTCTCGGACGGATGGCCACGCTCAAGGAATTGTCAAGGATTCTTGGCCGTCTTGAAATTTCTTGCACAATCAGATACACTTCTCCTCTCTAGATAGTCTTCCCCGAACTGTGCTTGTCATCTTCGAAAAGTATCAGCCTCCTTGACGTTCTCTTTCCCTTGAAACTTTATTATACAACACTGTTTAACCCCAGAGGACATACTATCATACGCCATGTTCCTCACACTCAACTGCGAATGCGCAAAGGTTGCCTGTCTTGGCGTAAATCACATTGAAGATTGGGGCTATCTGCCATATTAGGCTTTCAGACTTTTTTCCATCCTATTTATTTTCTAGAATAGAAAGTGCAGGTAAGTATTGAACCACCCTCGTATTTTGAGGTAACACTTAATGTGTCGTACTGACCAGAAAAGCCAACGCCGCCTGTAAAAGTATGAAGGAACCTCTCTCCGGACATGCCTGATTTCAAAGTAATTTAACCTGACCTGTGGTCAGAGGACAGGAATTTCAGGTGCTGTACATACCTAATCGTGCACAATCCCCTATAGCACAAGAATGTCTAGAACAGGGGTGTCCAACTCAATTTGGCGGGGATCAAATGATTTGGTTCAGGTGTGTTTAGGGGTCTCACTAACGAATCTCCGAATCTCACGAAAATGAATTGGCGGGTCGGATTCGGCTCGCGGGCCGCCAGCTGGACACCCCTGGCTTAGATGTCTTAATTTGGTCTTCACGAAGAGATAAGGCGCCCTCAAGACATCTTCGGAAGACGTCTTGAACACCTGCGAATGCCCCCTTCTGAAGATGTCTTCATGCTGGAAACAACTTCACGAAGTTTAGGAGATGCATTCTTTCTGGCATGGAAAATGCATAATCCCCTGTTAGCATCATTGATCATATAGAGAAAACGGAATCGCTTCCTCCCTGAAAAGGAACGATGAGCCTTAGCCATACTCCATATAATAGAAGTACCTTAGCCCCAGATCATTTGTACCAAGAAATACCTAAATCTCCACTCCTGCTTCCACTTCATCTTTCACATGAATTCTTATAACTTCATTTCGGGAGGGCAAAGTTCATGATACCAACTTTTTGTGCTCTTTACTATTTGTATGGATGACAGGCTGATCTAGATTGAGCCTATTGTGTGAGATCACTATTTGAACCATGCACCCTCCATCCCAAGGCCAGAATTACCCAGAGCCTCCTTGAACTGGATTCACATTTTTGTCAAATGACTCCTAAGTAATTGAATGTGACCCCATATGTAGTGCTTGGCGAAAATATTAGATATGTAAAATACTGGGGACTTCTAACAGTTACATCAAGATGTACTCTCGCCACGAAATCCCAACGGGAACTGCAACTGAACTAAAATTAGAACTAGTTTGCAACTGAACAGTGACTGGATTGCAGCCTTGAAATCAGCCATAGCCCTTCGAAGGGCAACACACTTCTCCCACCAGACCACCAGACAAGTGACTGTACCAGTCACTTGTCGAAAGCCAACACGAAGTTCTTTAGGCTATTTCCTCAATATGCCGCACGGCTGTGCACACCTCCTCACGTATGGCGAACTTCCATCACGCAAGGTCTTCCTCATGGCGGGGAACAGTGCAAAATCATCCTGAGCAAGGTCCGGGGAGTAAGTGGGCTCTCCGTTTGGTAATCCGGGGCAGCCTTGGGCGACGACACAACACCGCTAGTGAGCGATCGTGCGTTTGTCCATCCATATCCTGGATGACCCCAGCTGCCACGGTTGCGGCGCGTTCTCAGCATAGGGCTGGATGCAGACCCTGACGCTATTCATTGGCAATGTACGGTCAGACTTTGACATGCACCCCTCACCCCAGCCGGTCTTAGAAGGCCAACACCCATAAGCAGAGATTCATAGGGGGTTCAAGGGGCTCGACCCCCCCCCCCCCCAAAAAAAAAAAAAAAAAAAAAGGGTGGCCCCTGGGGGTTCAAGGGGCCCCCCCCCCCCCCCCCCCCCAAAAAAAAAAAAAAGGCAGAAGGGGTTCTCCTCAATCAATTCATGATTTTTTTTTCATAGCTGACTTGAGGATTTTAGTCCCAACGAAAATATTTAATTACCCTGAGGCAGTTCGTAACGTCAGAGTGGGAGGTACAGTCGGTTCAGGACTCAGCGGTTTGGCACGTAGAATTCCCTACTCCACTTGATCTACACAGCGCCTGGGTAAGATCCTGTCAGCACTTGCAATGATAATAAGATATCAAGCGTGCGTGCGTGGTTCGTCGCTCTAACCTCGATGTGGGAGTCCATAACAAACGTGTAGGCTGATCTCTAATTCTCGCGTCATTCTTCAGTGACCGAGTCGTTCCATTGGTACAAACTATAGAATATTGGATGAGTTCGTTGTCGAAAAACCTCGTGTAGACCTCACAAGAAATTATTTATGCGAAGACCCTTCCAGTTCATGCAATCACTCTGGTGTAAGAGAGGAAAAGTCTGGGAAAGATGAGATGCAGACTTCTGTTTTGGACTCGGTTGAAGGTGGCCAAGGAAGGAAGTTCTAACAGAAGTTGGCACACAGTCATTCTCTTTCGAGGATGGCAGAGCATGTAAATCGGTCTGCGAGCGTGTGTCTGGCTCTACTCTTGCGAAAGAGATAAATATGGGGATGATGCCAGACATGTATTTCCTATGCTGGACAGAATGAGTTATGTCATTCAAGCAATCTCAAGGAAAGGAGGAGATAATGCCCAGACGTTGACAATTCAACGTTGGCACAACGTGACACATGAGCGTATTTTCAATGTTGAACTGTTTCATTTCAACGTTGATGCAACATTGAATCCATGTTTTACACCTCGTTGTGGCAACATCGCTACGATGAAAAATCAATCCTCGCTCAAAGTTGACACGATGTTGTTGTCAAGGTCGCCCGGGGAGAAGTAGGGGGGGGGGGGGGCATTGGGGACAATCTGCCCCGGGACTCCTCGCGTCCAAGGGGACTCCGGTTTAGTTTTGCCCTGCGCCTCGAAACCTCTAGACGGGCCTGGGTTGTTGTGCCGAATGGAAAGTATTCAGGCCCAAGCCTCTTGCCCTTTCATGAGAAGGTCAATGCATGGACGTGCGTATTGAGACACAAAGTTCAGGAAAAATGTCAATTTTCAGATGCATACCCTGGGGGTATACTTCTGGGGGGTGACGTTTTCAAATAATTTTTTTTTAGTCCTACCGAATTGGCCAGAGATAGATTATACTTTTAAAATGTTTTTGCCACTTTAAAAAGAAATAATTGAATTAATCACTATCCAGGAAATGAAGCACCGAAGGCGCGACAATAGCCCGAAGGGCAAACAAACTCGCTAGTAAAATATGCTCGTGATGAAGAAGTCTTTTTTTTATCAATGTGAATTCAATTGGGAGAAGAAGGAGATAACCTGGGGATATCCAGGGCTGCCCGGAGGTTTCCAGGGGTCCGGTGAAAAACTAAATCAGAGATCCCTTGGGGGCCCTCTTGAGGCCCTTTGGAGGCCCCCCTTGGGAAACTTTGATACGCGGGGCCCGGGGCAGATTGCCCACTTTGCCCCCCCCCCCCCCCCCCCCCGGGCCCCCCCGTCGCCCCCCCCCCCCCCCCCCCCCCCCCCCCCCCCCTCTGGGCGGCCCTGGGGATATCACAGCCTGTCGTTCCTTGACTCCGATGGCCACTTCGAAAGTTGGACGCCAGGGTACCGAGCCGTTCTTTTCGCAACCTGGAGGAATATTTTTGCTCCGTTAACTGCTCAGTTTTGGATTCATGCAATGAGTCCCTAACCAAGCGATCCGATTGCAAAGATTTTCTCAACGTTTAACGCTTGGAGAGGAACATTTTATCATACCTCTCTGGTGAAGAATTCGAGCTCTAACTGTCTCCTCAAGACGTTACTCCCTCTCAGGGCGACGTAGACCTTCCTCGATTGCAGCGAGATTTTGACATGCTGAAGGATGTGTCCCAAGTCAGAAACCTCACAGTAACCTTTATTCACCTGAGAGACCTCCTCAAGAACGACGAAGCTTTGCGTACGATCCTAAGTGAAGTGATGATCTTAGTTGAACTTTTCTACACCGTTCCTATCACTACATGTCCTGCCAAAAGATCCTTCAGTGCACTTCGCCGTCTGAAGAACTACTTGCCACCACGACGCAGAAACGTTTGAACCATGCGGTACTACTTCACATTCATTAAGTGCACACTGATAACTTAGATGTCAAAAGCTTGTGCACGCGTTTATCAGTCGAAACGTGAAGAGGGGCAATACCTTCAAGTTTTGAAAGTGAATAGAGTGCTTGCAGCTTCACTTAATCGTTGGTATTTCCTTCCGAACGTTCAGAGAAGCATCCCAAGCAGCACATGACGTCCATGCTACGTAGCTGCAACGTTATTCTGCGACCACTGCTACATCGTCTCAACGTCATAATGGACGTCGCGGCGACCTCACCATGTCCCAAAATGTAAACGTTGCTGCAACGTTTGAAAAACGTCGCATTCCAACTTTCTGTGACGTCGACGCGACGTCACTGCCACGTCGACATCAAAATTCCTATCGTTAACCTTCGTGAATTCCTTCCCTATGATATTGTACTCCATATACAATACAGCCTTGTTTTGCCACTGACAGTACTCATTACAGTGCATGACAAAGGCAGAAACACCCGTTATGTTCAGGCGAGTGTCTGCAGTACCAGTCATTTACTTCCTCATTCTACCGACAAGTTCTCTATCACTCATACATTTTCTGGACCTCCTTTTAGGGAGAAGGAATCTTTTCGCAAACGGGTTCTTGTCGGGAATACGAGCTTGTTTATGGCCTGGGCTCCATGAATCTGTCTTAAATATGTAGGTAAAAAATTATGAAGTGTCCACGTTTATTGATTCCTATAATGAGACTAGGCGAAAAATATGACGAGGTACTAAAAAATCCTGCGAGAGACGATTCCAGGGAAAGAGGGAAGTGAACAGAAAAAATTAGTTATGTAGACCAACTGCGGATTGTTCACAACTTCATTGTGTTCTATCATACATACGCACGACTGCCCAATATTACCGCTACAGTTAATGTTGCATGTACAGTCGAGGTCTTCGTCTGGTGATCTGGTACACATTACTGTGAAGGTTGAAAATTATTGTTTTAGACGAAGCCTAAATCTCTCTGAGAGGGGGGAAGGTGGCTTGGGTTAAGTACAGTAAGGACACGAGTATACGGAATCGTAGCTCAGGAGTACAGTCTCTGAGCCCTTCCATCGTTGAGGCATTCCAGCTCAAGTGATTCAGGGGTGGTTGCTCTTGAAAAGTAATGCGCATGAAGAGTAAAAGTAGCAACACGAGTAATACATCAATGGAAAGCGCTCGGAGGGAGCTTTTATTTGACATAGTTACAAGTTTATATCGTGTTTAAAACAGGAAGTACGAACCGCCAAAATTGATGAAAAAAGACAGTTTTGGACTTTTCACATTTAAATTTAGGCTGTTTAAAAAAACGTAGGAAGTGGAACTTTAGTTCTTGAAAATTTTCCATTCCCTTAGTCTACAATGTTACGAAAGGTCGTGGTTTTACCATGCATCCTAGTAATAATAATTTGCGTGCAAAATTCTGCACTATTTACAATTTTGGAAGTTGCGTAACTCATTTTGTCATAAGCGCAGTAGAAAATGCATTTATTACTGCGATTCTAGATTGTCTCAGCTTTACTGAATACTAAGTCCAAAAACGCGTTTCTAGCTCGACTAGGACCAAAGATAGCGCTTTAGCCCTTAAGGCCACTTTTCCTCTTGGGGGCGAAGTTTGGGGCCGCATATCTCGAGATCCGTTAGAACCAGAGAGACAAAAATTTTTTTTTCCTAAGTTTTGAATGCCAACATGCAATAACTTTTTCAAGGAAATCGGAGTCTGAAGCCCAACGAAAGTGACTAAAATTTGACCACTTGAGCTGGAACGTCTCCGTTCTCAACAAATCGCCGCCTATGCTATCGCCTCTCCAGCAGACATGGAACTTCTCGGCGGAGAGCTTCCGCTATGTAACGTGGCCATGCTTTGCGCTTGTTCTCGGGGTCAAAGTAAGAGCACTCAGCTCTCATCCGCAATAAGCACACACCCCAGAAGACATCACTAGCTGCTGCATACTGAAACGGCTTCCTCTACGCAATGGTTCCGCGTTGGCCACGTGCAGGGGCGGATACAGGGGGGGGGGGGGCGACCGCCTCCCCTATGGCCAGGTTAGCATTTGATTTATTTATTCAAAATAGCATCTGCATTAAATTTTATTGGAGCCAATGAAATAGGTACTCAAGTTCTTCCTCTTGGCGAAAAATAAAAAAGGCGGAAGGACGAGAAATGGTGGTAGGCGGGGTAGGTAGGTAGGAACTTCGGAACTGCCCCCCCCCCTATGAAAAATTCCTGTATCCGCCCCTGGCCACGTGCACACTGGGCAGCCAACGCGACACTCAGCGAGCAGAGATCTTCGGAATTATCCCAAGCTCGATTGAAGGGTATTATCATCTTTGTCTCAGTAATAAATTTTGAGTGCCAAATTTGCTTTTGATTTCTCTGGTGGAAAGAAATAAAGTAAAAAACGAAGTAACTAGAGGACTAAAACTTGGGAGGGACGAATTCCACTCTAACATATCAGCTCGTGATTTACGAGTATATTTCATCACCAACTCAAAGGACATTTCATTTTCATGGGATTAAGTCATTTACTTTGGTTCTGGGATCTTTCCCGAAAACTGCCTTGCTGTGGCTCCTGAGATTTTGGGGAAAAAACAGTTGTCAGACTATACCTTGTCCATGCATAGAGATCCTGGTTCCTCCACAACTGCCGGGAGCAGAAATGTAGCATTTCTGGAGCTATTCCTTATTTGAAGAAAAAGGAACAGGCCTATGCTAGATTTAATGGCTCCTATTCATTTCAATGGGCAATCACGAGGGCCTCCCGAATAGTTGCGTAGTGACTCCGGAGACTTAGTGCAGCGCATGCGCACGCTTCTCATCATGGAGTTTCTCATGCTGAGAATTTCAGAAGGTTGCAAAAAACGTTAGTTGTCATCATGTCTGACCGAAAGGACGTGGTTGTCTTCAAAACTCCCAATCTCCCTGCACCAAAAAAGAGACGAAAGGTCTTGGACGAGGATGAATACGTTCTTGTGAGTCTATAGCGACATACTTTCTCCCTATATCCTTCTCATTTGCACTTGTTACAGTTGTAAGCATAGGCTTTGTCGGAAACGAGAGTAGACGTAGGCCTAGGGGCCTATGGGTATGCTTTTGGCGCTGGAACTGGTGCTTGGGTACATCTCAGGTTTTCAATGACCTAAGGAAGAATATGCATAGTTACCATAACCCTTTGAGAGACTCCTGTTGTGGGATGACTTCTTGTAACGTTAGGGTGATAAGTACGTGGAATGCGTTAATTGACGATGTGACAGCCCCGCACCATGACTTTCCTTTATGAAGAGGTTTGATGTCTTAGTGGAGAAACCATGAAAGAGCTATGTAGTTGTGCATTACTTAGTTGAAGGTGGATTTGCTTTCACGAAAATATCAAAATCTCTGATGGGTAAGCTTATCTTATTGTGTATGAATGTGCGACCTTGAAATGGAACATCATTTTAGGCATAAGTGCTGCATGATGTCCCTACCCAAACATTGAAGTGAATTAGTTATACCTGCAGGTAGACACAGCATCAACACATGTCTTGCAGTCCACAAACTGCTCATTCATGCATTTCTCAAAACAAGAACTGCAGTTTTTATGTTTGATGAATGAATTGCATAGAAGAGGCATGCCATACCATTAAACCATTTACTGGAATAGCAAGGCTGTATTGGGTCCAGAAATGAACACTTGGAAGAAATCCTAAAATGGTGGTAGTGCTTCATGATTGCATACTGCAGGCTTACCTGAGTAGAATTATATTCCTCATAATTATCTTTTCATTCTTTTTCTTCATATTGCTCAGAATTGTAGGACATTTCCTGCAAGACAGTAATTACTGAGTTCACAAGAATCTGAATGCCTGAAAGCTCCACATTCTGCTGTTAAGAGTGATATGAAAGCCTTTTCAAATGTGGGAGGTTTAAACATTTGAACTCAGTTTTATAAAGAGTCAATTTTTAGATTAAAAAAAAATTTTTTGTACCATGTACATCAATTTTCATTGTTGAGGTAATGTGGGGAAATATATTCTCGGAACATGTGAATATTCATTTGCATTCATTATTGAAGGAGAAATGAATTTTCCAAAGTATCAAATGACTTATAAAACACCCTGCACATATCACCACTCCACCAACACCTTTCCTTTGAAAGGTATTATCCTGGGACTTCACCCTGTGCTGTACATAATCAGACTTTCTTGCATCAAATGGGTTCAGCTGACCCAAGTGGTTACTTGTGACATGGCAATGAAGCCTATCAAGTATGACTTACTTTTCAGTGAGGGTAACCTTTCAGATACTGGTCAAGGAAGAATGGCCTCTGAATATTTTGTCAATTTGGGCATTGTACATTTTCAATATTCTGAAGACTTCCTTTTCTCCTATCTGTAAATATACAAGCCCTCTGGAGAATATGATGCCATCAAGGGAGATCCTCGTCAAGCCCTTCTCAGAATGCTCTTGAATGGCCTTGTTCTGTTTAGCAATGTTTTACTAAACCAATACAAATGGGAAATCAAGACTCAAAATTATGACAATTACATTCACTCCATTGTCAGTTAGTTGGCCTCCAATATGGCTACCCTTCCAATAGTTCCAATGCAGCCTACAAGGCCTGGGTATCAGACATATTCTCTCTTGGACTTCAAATTCCACAGTAAAAAATGTTAGCCTGTCTGCTTGGTTTTGCTTACCCTCATAAAGAATAAGAATTTGTGAGAGTAACCATTTAAAAGCTGGACACAATATATTTTTTATGTTGATATTGTAGAGGTTGACAGGAGATGTTACAAGTTACACATCAGCAGGATAAATGAACAGATGTTTTATTTTCAATGAATTGAAGATATTGAGCTTAACAGAATATTTACCCTGGTATAAAAATGTATACCTTAGTTGTTGAATGTAACATCAGTGTATTAGCTAATATAATAATAGAACATTGGCAATGCATTAACATCAGTGTGTCTTTATTCTGAAAGGACCACCTCAAGTGTGCTGAACCATAGCACACCAAGATGAGACTTTGTCAATTAAATGGTCCTAGAATCAAGGTTCACAAGGGTTCAATTGGAGTGTGACTCAAATATTCCTGTTCCAACCTTCTTATTCCTTTTCCCCATCCTCAGAAGGAATAGCAAGTTCTGGAGTGAGACAGGAGTCTTACAAAATCTATTGTTTGTTGCAGGCATTGGAGAATATCATAGAACATGATTTCTTCCCAGACCTGAATAATCTGAAAGTCCAAGCTCAGTACTTGGTTGCATTGGAAAATAATGATACAGTGACCCTCCGTTCCTTATATGAAAGGTATACTTCTGGCAGACCTGATACATCCAGCACAGGAAAGCAAGGTGAGAACATTATGCATTATGCTATGAGACCTATTTCACAATGTGTTAGAGCATTTAGAACTTATTTTTTCATTTATAACATTCTGCTGCTTCTCACAGGATGTCCAGCCAGTCCAGCAACATTTGAGACCCCAGAAGCCCCTAATAGAGGGGAACCAGAGAGTGAAAAGTCTATCAAGAAAATTTCCCATGAGAAACGAGAAGACAAGTCTTCTTGTGAGGGTTCAATTTATTTTCTAAATTCACTTAGCAGTTCTCTTCCTACTGAGCATGAAATTCAACTATTTTCATTTGTCTTTGTAGGTAAGGAACAGAAGATGCAGGGTTTGGATGCCTACCTCAACTCTCATACTAGTGAGGACAACCAGAGTTTCTCAGAGATCATGGAAGAAACAGAAAAAAGACATAGAGTGAAAGTGAGTACTGGTGTTGAATGGAAGGAACCTGGTGCAGGTGAATTCCTGAGCCAAGCCTCTGGTGTTAGTGAAATTGTCTTTCTGTTTTTTTTTTTTTTTTTTTCATCATAGCATCCTTGGTTGTACAAGGAAGAGGAGACATTGGAGAATTCTCTGGTCCTTCCAGCCATTGAGGATCAGGCTGATCAAGCATCTCGTCCCAATCAGATTGATACATGGGATTATAAGAATAAGAACTATATCATGTATATACCAGAAGGTAGAGTATCACTCGTTCATAAAGCTTTGACAGGCTTTTTTAGGTCCTGACAATCTAAACATGATGAAGTTTGAATTGTTTTTCTTCCTCTTGATTGAAGGTGCACCATGGACCAAGGAGGAGGAGAGGGAGAGAAGGCAAAATCAGCGTAGCATTGTACATAGGAACACTCGGTTAATTAAATCTCTATGGAAGACAGGGGAACAGCTAGTGAAGGGAAACCAAATGCAGAATATTGTTGAGGGAAAGGTTGGGATTGATGGCAAGGAACTTGCCCCTGCAGCAGATGCTGGTCCTGGGATAAAGGGTTACTCATTTGTCAAGACCCCTTCTCCTGCACCTGGTAAGCTATAGACTGGTTCATATTTTTGAAGTTTTTTTCTTTCCCCACATTCCTCCAAGAAGTCTATGTCAATTACGTATACTCACCCTGATGATATTGATGTGCGTAGGAGTGGATGGGACACCATTGATGACATGGGGAGAAGTAGAGACCACCCCATATCTACTGGAAGGAGGTGGAGGGAGTACACCATTACTCTCAACACCAACATTTAAGATCCCTGACACTCCTTCCAGAGAGAGACTTGGTCTGCAGCTGGCTGAAGCTGCTTCACGAAGCCTGAGGGAAAAGAAAAAGAAAGCGCTCAACCTTGCCAAGTCTTCTCTCAAAGGGTATGTCCTCTAGACCACTTCATTTCAGTCATCTATGTCTCCATCTCTTACCCTCTCATTTTGCAGTTTTTATGCAGTAATATCTGACAGTTACCAATTACCTTTCAGCACCCTGTGTGGTCCAACCTGGTCCAACCTGGTTCTTTGTGACAGTATGTATACGAGGGGTGATCAAAAACGTTCTAACCCCAAGGCACTTTCAGTTGCATTACACCATTCTTACTCTTCTCCATGACAAGACAGATGTCTTTGATGGTGACTGGCAATTTTCATCTTATTTGTCAATTAAAGATGGCTTCTATGATTTTTTTTTCTATGTGCTACTAAGGGATCTGCTTCAGAGATATTAAAATAGAGGAAAATGCTGTGATGAATTTTCTAACCCTTAAGGAGTTGATCTCCAAGCAGGTCTTTCAGAGCAGGGTTGGTAGGATTCTACTCTCTCAGAACTTTCTGATCACCCCATGTACTCCTGGTGCTGAATTGAATGGGTTTTCTTATGTCCTTAATTTTTTCCAACTAAAAATAAATTATGGTCAAAATTTAGATGGACTGGGTGACTTCTTATATAATAATTTGCAAGCTGCCTAATTGTTGCAGTAAGTAGCTCAGTTGGTAGAGTACATATATTTCTTGTCAAGAGTTGGTGATGGAATTGGACCCTAGGGAATGAGAATGTGATAATTTCAGGACCCCAGGGGGAGGGATGGCATTGGAGCGGTTAGCATCCATGTCACCTGCAGCACAGCATCTGGCAACAGCACGTCTTGGGATTCGCCTTGGCACAGACAAAGCCCTTCGTGCATCATACACCCCAAGCCCTCAAAGACGGCTTTCAGGGACCCCCACACCAAGTCCTCAGAGGTTGACAAGAAAGGGTCAAGATCATACTCCCACCATTGAAAGGAGCTTGACCTCCACACTTGGGCAAGCAGAGTCAAGAGAACTCACTGACAACCTCCTCCACCTCCCCAAACGAGCTAAAGCATCTGATTTTTTCTGAACTTTATGTTTGCAGTGGAAAATATGCATTATGAATGTGATGGAATGGATTTGAGTCGTGTCCTTTGCAAAATTGTTCATATCTTTATAAAAAGTACCACATCATCCTGAAGTTGGAAGTAACCATTTCCATCTTGTCCACCTCATCTGATTGGACAACTTACCAGGCCAATGTTATTGAAGAAGAGTTGAAGACTCTTTTTAGCTCTTTGATAGTGGTTTAGGTGGGTTCATGATTCTTTATTTTCTATGTAGTCTCTGAGTCGAGTAAAACCTACAGGGGATCTTTTCAGGGATGAACATTAATGAAATAGAGGCAGACTGTTGACAGTGCAGTCAGGTATGAGATGATTTAGGAAAGTAAGAACCATCTTCTGCTCTTAATTTCTTTGAGACAAATTCTTGTCACCCAGCAGGCTCTTCTTCTTCTGTTGGTAGGCAAGATATGTTTTTTACAAGTTGATTATCCTCTCTCGATCTTACAATGATTATAGACAGATTGTACTCTCACTTCTCACTTATGTTCTACTGTGCCATTTTCTTGAATACTCTCAATAGACCCTTTATGGGGAAAAAAGTAGTTCACAAAAAATATTTCATATTTTATATATTTCATTTGCAGACTCCTTACATGCCTTACTTCATGTAACAATTGTGGGGAAAAAAGTTCCTACACCACATCTATGCCATAGCAATTCAAGGGCATGTGTGTGACTCTTTTGCTATGGTGGGAAATTATTTTCCCAGTGTACTATAAACACACTTCAATTGCTGCTATGGTTGCCATAGACAACATCATGATCGCTATTGAAACAATCTGGTAGTCAGTCAGTAGTAGGTAGGTCAGTGCTGGTATTTTGGCAAGACGATGGTCATGGATATTAAATATTTAGCTTTCAAACTTGAGAGGGGCATCTGTTGCTAAACCAAGTGGTTGAAAATTTACGTGGAAGATAAGAAGTAACTGCAAATATCTTGGGACAAACATGGTGATAAAAAGAAGTCACTGTGCAGTAGAATTAATTTATTTTGTGGTATTTGTTTAGTACTCTACTTTGTATCACATGTATTAGATCATCAAAGACAGGAATTCCTGCTCAATACTTCAAATATTAGCACCATCCCTGATCAACATCATTTATTGACTGTACTTCCTGACTACAATGAGACCTCCTACATCATGTTGTGAATTCTAGTGCACAGTAACTTTTTGATCACCTTGTACATAATTTATGCATGACCAACTTCTAGAGAAAAATTAAAACAGCTGTACATTTTTTTCCTTTCATCTGGTAGGAGAAAAGCTGGAGTCTGGATACGGGATGCTGTAGAATATCATTCCATGCTCAAAGGTGTGAAATGCTATGTTCCACAGGCCAAAAATTTGTCCAGGACATTGGTTTCCTAATGCACAATTCAAATACTCACTTTCTGCTATGAAAAATTTGGAAAAATGTGCCAAAATGAATCAAACCATCTGGAGGTAGGTCTCGAAAAGGTATACTATGTGCAGGAAGCTGATGGCTGGATATCTAGCAGGAACGAGCTGGGTATATCTAGTTATCTTTTTCTTTCATTTCCAAAATTCAGTGACTTTGCATTTCCTCAATCTGATAGGTTTTTTTTTTTTTTCAAACCTGACTTTTTTGGGTTGGTGCTATGATGGTGATGCTTCCCCATTCCATGCTGAGAATCCCGTTACTTAGACATTATCTTAATATTCCCCTTTTTTCCCCTTCCATTTGTCGGAGCATCTTTCTGCTATCGCTTAAATTTAATGGTACTCATTTTTTTCTTCCCTTTTGATTGTCTTTTCTGTTGGACCCCTATCCACTTTATTTCTGCCATCCTCCTATTGCAGCATGGATTCTTTTGTGTATTAGCACTTTCAATGTGGAGTATTTAGCTGCCTGCTGTCCCCACTGTGCTGGGGTTTTCATGGGATTTAGCCCAATTTGCTGCTGCTCAACCTGAGGTATTTTCATTGTGTGCTGTTGGAAATCCAAAAAAAAACTTGTTCTTTCACAAGGAGATGTAGTAACATCCATGTCTTTCTTCACATCAAGTTCTGTAACACTTGCACATGATTGAGCAAATTGCAAAGCAGTGGTAGGCATAGGTATTTCACTAAATAATTTTTGCTCAATGTCATCACCATCCTCACCTTCTCTACTATCATCAGATAAAATGAAGTCACTGTCATCATCAAAAATTTCGTCTTCAGAATTACTGTCAGCCAATTCAATTTCCACATCTTTTTTCACTTAACCCTTTGAGCCACGAATTTACAATTTCTGATGTCATAATTTTTATTTCATAGAACCTGTCAATTCCAACAAAGTGATTTCAAAGTTTCGAATTATACCCCTAGATCTGTGGTCAGCCATTACAAGTGGTTTCGCCTTGAAATCACCATTCCTAGGGCAGGGAGAAAATAATGTAAAATAAAGTAAAGGTGGTTACACAGTGTAACCACCTCGCCTCAAAGGGTTAATGAATGCATGCCTTGTCTACTGGTAGATGCCATCTTTGGAAACTAATATCCATGGAATGTTGTCTTACAAAAAAGGTTATACCTCATGTATCCCTTGCTTCATATTGTTCCAAAAAATCCACTAGCTGGCAGAAGGTCCCTATGTGATATGTGGACATCCATCAAGCCAGATGCTGTTGCATGGAGACATAAGAAATTCATGAATCCTTGATGAGTTAACATGTCAAGCTAGCACACAGTGGGAGTTGGAGCATGACGTGTTAACTCATCATGTAAGCAGTGAATCGGTTAATAAAAACAGAAATTGCACGCAAGAATCATGGAATGGTCACACCTGGATCTGCCACTGTAACATGGAGACAAAAGGGAAACCAAGTCATCGTCATATTCCGAGTGCAGAAAAACCTCATCTGGAAAGTGTCAAGTTCAATAATAGTAATGGGATCAGGACATATAGACCATGGCCTTGGAAGACCCAGACCAAGAAGCCATTTTCTCCAAAGTAGTATAGAGTGCTCATGTGCCTGGTTTGGATGGCGATGTCTGATGCCTTCTTGGCATGTGAAGGTGCATGAAACTCAACAAGTCTCCACTCTAGCTTATCTTCATTCTGATTTCTGCTGATATGCTATTCTATTTAACAAGAATATTTTACTTATTCCTGCTCTGTTCACCTGAGATGCTTAGAAGCAGATATGGTGGAGGCATCAAGGAGAGCCTCAAGTGTTCTCTACCTGTCAAATTCCTTGTTAAAGTGGATCTCGGATACTTGGTTCATCCTTCTATAGAAATTGCATTTCCTCACTCAACAAATATGACTTAAAAACATGCAGTCATTGGCTCTCCTGCAACATGGAGGTTTGCATGCAACACAGGGATTTTATGAAAGGTCTCATCAATTGCATGATTGCTTATTTTGCCTGAAAGGATATCTAAATTACCACTACACAGGTGCCCTGAAAGACCTCAATTCTCTGGCTCATCATCAGCACCACAAAATTCCCAGTTTTGTCCAGCTGTATCATCCCTATCTGCTTTTATATTCCACATTCGGTCATCAGATACCTGAAACCATACTGTTAAAGTTAATAGAGACAATTTAGTCCTTGTGGATTTTGTGATCCATCCTGACAAAACAAATCAAATTTCCCTTCTATTGAATGTTTTACAATGTCAGGCTTTCTCATTCTCCTGGCTCCCTAAATGCATCCAACTGAGGAAAATGGATTGAGTGATTACTGATATTCAGTTGGCTGTAGTACCTTTGTACCGTGAGCTTGACAAAAAAACACCAGGATTGAAGTGATCAGAGCAAGTGAATACACTAGGTCAATCCTGGTGGGATCCAGATGCATTAATGTTTTGTTCTGATGTTTTGAGACTATTCATTCATTACCCTAAGTGTGGCTAGATCTCCCAACAATTCATGTGGTGCTAGTAGTTTCACTCATTATTTCTCGGTGTAGTATAAAGGAAGTGAGAGACATAATGAGCCATATCCATGGACAGTTTGTGTCATAAGGACAATGAAAATGAGTGTTCAGCTGCTCTGCTGTTCACCTTTCTCAAATACTATTTCCATGAATTTATTTATTGCTTCATGTACCTGCCATGTCTTAGGGCCTTGGTTTTTCTCTGGTTGAATTACCCAACTAGCTTGGATTTCAAATCTTGAGGCTTAGTTCCACTGCCCTTTCTGTACCCAATAGAAAACAATGCAACTTGGGTACACTTGGAAATTCTGAATGTTTCATCCATCAGGTACATCTAATCCATTGATTGAATGTTTTGAAAGAATCTTTTGATTTTTTGAATGGAGTAGAAAGAGGTTGGTGTAATTATGTGGCTGGAGGTGGAATGTGCAAAGCAGGAGAAGCGGCACGAGCTGGTTCTCTCAGGGAAGGAGGTATCTGCACGCATAGATGAACTTGAGGGTGCACTTGACCCACATGTGTACACACTGACCCAGGTTAATTTCCTTGAGGTCAGCCGTACAAGTCTCTGCATCCTCTCTGATTCCATTGCCCAATTGACCAATCTGGTCCAACTGGTCGTCCATACTAATCACCTTGTTGCTCTTCCATCCTCCCTTGGACATCTGACCAAACTTAAGCTCTTTGATGCCAGCAACAACCTTCTTCAATCTGTAAGTCCCTATATTTTTTCTTCTTTTGTTTCTTAGTGGAAGTCAGATGTATTGTTTCACTTTTTATGCATGAAGAAAGATGGATGAATGTACATTGTAAAAGTTCTTGGACAATATAAGGAGTTGCACTAAGAAATTTGATCCAATAGTGTCACTAAGTGTCTGCATTGTGAAAACCTGTTGATGCTAATGGTGCAAATGATGCTTATGCTGATATAAGTGGCTTATTCAGTTACATCTTCTGTGGTATGATACATTAATACAGCTTTGCTCAAAACCTTTTATTATTTAAGTCCACAGACCATTCATTATACTGTTAGCTAGTAATTCCTTCATTACTGGATAAAGTTAATAATAAAAAAATGGAAAAGATGACTAGATCCCATGTCATTTCCTGGAGAATTTCACCCTTAACTCATTTTTTTGGAAAATTTACTGTCATAGTTTACCATTTTGATGGCATTCAGAAAGTTTCCAGCTTGAGGTACTTCCAGTTGCAATACACTATACTTACTCATCTCATGGGAAGATTTTTGTGAATTTTTTTCAATGTGCTACCATAGAGTTTGGTTTAGGGATACTAGGATTGAGACCAATGCTGTGATGAATTTTCTAATCTTGAAGAAGTTGATCTTGCTGAAGATCTTTTGCAGGAAGGTGAGTAGGACTTCATTCTCTCTGCTGCTGAAAGATCTCGGGCAAGATTGACTCCTTCAAGGTTAGAAAATTCATCACAGCATTGGTCTCAATCCTAGTATCCCTAAACCAAACTCTATGGTAGCACATTGAAAAAAATTCACAAAAGTTGTCCATCATGGACATAAGATGAAATATTGCCAGTCACCATCAAATACATTTATCTTCCCATGAGAAGAGTAAGTATGGTGCATTGCAACTGGAAGTATCTTGGGTTGGAAACCTTCTGAACATCCCTCACACACATGCACAAAGGGCATTTAGAATATATATATATATGATAGTAATAATAATAATAATTATTATTATAGATCCCTGAAGAGATAGGAAATATGAAGAGTTTGCAAGCATTGAATCTGAATGGAAACAAGCTTGTGTCCCTTCCATCTCTGCTGGGCATGGGAAACTTATCCATACTGAATGTGAGTGGGAATACCCTGGAGGAATTCCCCCAAGTTCCATCTCATCTTACTGAGCTACACCTGGAAAAAAATTCCATCTCATCTATCCCTCCAAATTGCATCACAGACCTGACAGCCTTAAAGATTCTTGACCTTGCTGAGAATCACATCACTGCCCTGCCTGGAGAACTAGCAGACTGCAACAAACTCAAAGGTCAATTTCTGTACATTATAGAAGCAGAGAAACAAAGAACTTCATTGTCATTTCTTTGTTCAATTCATTTGTGACAGGTTAACTTTGTCTTGGTTCACTTACTTTCAACTGATATACAGGGTGGTCCACAAATTGTGCAACAATTTTATTTGATGATAATTGAAATAACACTATATTTACAGCAATGAAACTTTAACTAACTCAAGGAATAAAGTTTTGAATTTCATTTTTACCCTTCATTTAATATAAATATGGGTTTTTTTACTTGCCGAAAATTATTTGATTAGGATGACCACCATTCCTGTTAATGCACTCTCTGTAACGTATCAAAGCATTGTTCATTGTTTCTGTTTGTTTGCTAATCCCTCTGATGAACTGCAGAATGCTTCTTTTCAACTCTTCCGCATTTTGAGGTCTAGTTTGATAAACATTGCTCTTATAATGTCCCACCAAAAGAAATCTGGGGCAGTTAAGTCTGGTGATCATGCAGGCCAGGAAATTTCACAATTCCTCTAAATAAGCTTTGGGCCAAAATGTTGTGGCAGTAATTCCATTATGTCTTTTGCTATGTGACATGTTGCCTCATCTTGTTGGAACCATGTAGTGTCTGAATGTCTTCTACGAAGTTCAGGCAAAAAGTGAACTTAGGTCAACATTTTGGCACAAGGCTTCTTTCAAGGTATTGCAAAATTCCCTGCCCTGTACCATCACTGGATGAAACTGCCCCAAATTTCTTTTTGTGGAGGCAATATAAGAGACCAAACTAGACCACAAAATGCAGAAGAGTTGAAAAGAAGCATTCTGCAATTCATCAGAGGGATTAACCTACAAACACTAAAAGAAACAATGAACAATGCTTTGCTAAGTTACAAAGAGTTTAACAGGAATGGTGGTCATCTTAATCAAATAATTTTCCACAAGTAAAAAAGGCATAGTTGTATTAAATGAAAGGTAAAAATGAACTTCAAAACTCTATTCTTCAAGTTAGTTTAAGTTTCATTTTTGTAAATATAGTAGAATTGCAATAATTATCAAATAAAATTGTTGCATAGTTCATGGACCACCCTGTACTTAAATTTTTTAAAGCCTTGTTTTCTCCTGTCATGCTTCTTAATGATAGTGGTGTTGGAATAATGAATGGAAGAGAGGGCATTTGAGCTACCAATTTATATTCATGTTTCATCGCCAACCATTCTGATTCTTTCAGAGTTGAACTTGAAAGGGAACAAGATGAAAGATAAACGGCTAGGGAAACTGGTATCTGGTGGAGGATCCTCAAAGCAGATTCTTGATTATGTGAGATCCCACTGCCCCAGGGAAAAGGAGGAATCCACATCTGATTCTAAAAAGTCAGCCAAGGGCAAGAAGGGGAAACAGGAGAACAAACACTCTCAAAGTCACAACTCTGATTTGGATGCTGTAAGTACCCCTCACCTCTCCATCCCTAAAAAAGAATTAAAGCTATAGCATAATTGAAGGGCTGAAAGGAAATGTGGTCTGTCTGCAAAGAATTGTTGCTCCACATGGAAAGAATGAATGTTCCTGTGATTGTCCCATTGTGAAAAATTGTGAAAAAGTGGTATGGATAGATTAGGCATGTTTTTTTTCCACATACTTTCTTACAACTACCCTTTTAAATGAAAGGAAAAAGGTTCTATGCGCACCAAACCAGCTTTTTTGGGGGGGAAATTCTCTCCAAATTTCTTTTCATTTCAGCCCTTCATTTGTAAACTATTTCTTGACTTGATGTGTATTCAACTGATTAGATCATCCTCTTAACATGTAAATTTTGTATGCTATTACAAGCCAAAGCTAGGTATTTCTTTTACATGTTATGCTTTCCATCATGAAACTTACACCAGCCACCTGCTGTGAAACCTCATTTCAGCAGCTTTTATCTGCAATCTGTTTCTTTTAACCATTACCTGAAGTTCATGACAATAGCTCACCTGTAGTGGGAAAATAAAAGCTGAAAACTTCAATGAGTTTTGCATTCTTTGAAATTTTCTATTCACCAACCACAGCCTGCCAGGATTTTCCCAGAACTGCAAAAGCCCTAAAGGTGTGATCTTTTCTGCATAACCTATCACTTGAAGGCCCAGAGCTCAAGATGCTTGAACTCTTCTGCCTGTTTCTGTGTGGCCCCTTCCTGATATATGAAGGGTGCAGTGCATGGGATGTCTTGGTAAAACCATGATGGGGCCATGACATTTCATTTGATGTAGAACTGATCCAACACCCTCCAAATTTCTTGTCTAGACTGCACAAAGGATGGCATCATTGGCAATTTACCTTGACATCACAAAAATTTACCTCCAGACCTAGAGTGTGCCTAAAATTCCCCTCCTTGTTTATGAGGGGGAGGAAAAGCAAGAGAATATAACCCTGACAGTGACCCAAGCTGAACCTATAAAGAACCTGAGCTCTTATCACTGACTCCAACACGGCTCCTGCATTTATTGTACGAAGACTCAATGACCCGCAATAACTGATTGCTTATCCCATATTGCTATAGTACTTTATTTGACTTCCCCCAAGAAGCCACAGTTGCACTCCTTTTCAAGGTTGACAAAATGCATGTAAACCTCTTTGTCATATTCCCAATACTACTTGAGACTGGTGGAGAGAAGTGTCTGCTGGTAGGGTGCTTAGCATTCTGTCACTCCTGAAAAGAATTTAGGAGCTGGTCTTGTCATTGACAATAATATTGATATTGATGGTGATACAGGTGATGGATTCACTGAATCGGTTGGAGATCTTGCACTCGGCTGAGAAAGAGTCTCTGGTGATTGCCTTGACTCCTGAGGTCCTTGATGTCCGACCCCATATCATCTGCTGCATCATCCGCAATCTTGACTTCTCTGGCACGAAACTCAAGCAGTTTCTTGCTTTACAGGTAACACACCACAACAGCACAGTGTTTCACAACCATTTTACCATCTGGGTCCCTCTCAAAATAGAGTGGATCTGTGTGAACCCATGCATTATTGTGAAAATTTGTGAACTACTGAAGTAAGGCAAGTAATTATGGTGTGACCATATTTTTTAAAGTGAACATATTGTGAACCTAAATATTAATTGAATAGCAAGGGTCGTTATATATCCCGTTTCGGCCAAGATTATTATTTCCAAATACTCTTGATACACTTCTACAGTATTCTTCCAGTATTATCAACAGATTAAAATGGTGTTGTAGCAAAAAAGCAGGCAACATCATTGTATAGAGAAGCAGACCGCATGCAGAGAAAACTTTGCTATGGGGGATTTGCACTTGACTTGACAAAGGGACACTTTGGTTATAAAAATGGCCTTTTAAAATGATAACCAGAAATTTGAATCTTGAACCTTGGGAAAAGATGAAGAAAGGGTGGTTTTGATGCTATAGACAAGGCTACATGAGACATTGGGTGACCGACGTAATGTGGCTACGATTGCTACACATGATGTGGAGAAGATCCCATCCGAGGGTCCGCTGAGATATGAAGCACGGCCGCCATCTGCCATTGCAATTGAGCCTCTGAATCGACCTGGGCCTGGACCTGTCCCTGCTCGGGAACTCTTTCTTCAACTGCAGCGTGAGGCCGATGCCCTTCGCAAGGAGAAGAAGCGCAACACATATTCAGGGATCCATCGGTGAGACCTTTTCTTCTGTCTGTGGCAACAGGGATGGTGCCACAACTTTAGATACTTTTTCGAATGTTCCCTTGGTGGCACAATAAAATATTATATTTCATATTTCCAGCCACCCCAAACGTTGCCAGTCAACTTTCATTGTGTCAATCATCATCTCTGAAATGGAAGAATTGTACTTTACTTCTGGAAGTCTCTTGAAGAAGGAGCTTTTGGAATGCCCCTTGTGTGTTGTTACAAAGTAAAATTATTTTATTCCTGAAAAATTAAATTTTGGACAAAAGTTGAGAATTTTTTTTTAGATACGTTTTTGCGTTGAGCTAGGTGGGCTTTGGAGTTAGTTGGTCTATTGAGAAGTTAGAATCACTTAAAAGTGAACTTTCAGTTTGTTTTTGGGAATTAAAGGAGAATGTGGAATGCGTAGGTACTTGCACCTGCTGGAGGGGAAGCCACTGTGGCCCTGCTTGGTCGACTGTCATGACCGCGTCCTCTCTTTCCATCCCATCACCAACAGCCATCTCACCAAGGTCAGTTCCGGGGTTGTAGACCTGACACGTGTTTCTCGAGGTGATAATCGAAGGTGTTGCATTTCACGTTGCCAGATATCCGAGGAAACGACGAACGTGCTTGTGGAAGTGACGAGCTCCTCGTCCCAACCGATTTGCCGCAAGATTGCTGACACTCTAATTCTCGAATCCCTCCTTATGGGTTTGGGTAAGGTCGAGGATCAAGGGTCGAAGCAGGTCCTCGTCGTCGAACAGGTCCGGGTCCTGAATCCCGATGGGAACCTCAAGTTTGTCTATCCCTCTAAGGTCGACTGCTTGTATGAACATCCCGATGTTCGTGTTCTCAGGAAATACTGATGCCTCCAGATAATTATGTTCCATTCCCCTGTAATTGATCCTAATATTGCATTGGGGTTAATAAACATGGACGTGTTGGTTTTGACGAGCACAGCGTATTTCCTGCAAGGTTACTGAAATCGTTGGATCGGACGCGATTTCGGCGTCGTTTGGACTCCTCACCCTTTCGAGGCGCGGTCTCTCGTATCAATTCTGAGCTTTCATGGCGAGGTCCTCTGAAAATTTTGCAAAAAAACTTCCGGCTTCGTAGCGCGGTTTTACGATCTGAACGATCCCCAAGGCTTCAAAATAGCGATATTCATGCAAAAACTAAGCGTTTCCAGCGGAAATCTATGAATTTCTCGAGCGGTCGACCGGGGTCGATCATACTCGAGAGAGTGTCGGTATCCAGTCCACGCGACAATATCGACTCGACGCCGATGAGTTGTTTGACACATTATCGACATCGTCTCGATGTTGAAAATGAGAATATTGCGACGACACAATGGTCTCGATCCGGTCGACGTCACACGAATGTTGGGCGAGACGCATGAGAGTTATTGGAAGAAAGAAGATTCCCTGACCCCGAAGCGAAATGACTCGGCACGGTGGATGTAGAAACTTCCTCGCTCATCCAACGTCCCATCGACATTGCTGTATAAACAGCGTAGGTTCCATGCTTTCGGGTGACATTGGTGAGTGCTGCGAACTGCTCTCTTCGATCAGTTTCGCAGACCGGATCATCGGTTACCCAGTGCCGGTACGTCTCCAGAAACCATCGTTGGAACGTATCGGTATCTTTCGCGTTTCTTTCTCTGGGTTTCCGTTCGAGATTGGAAGAAGCTCGAGTCCTTCTTCTCGATGTGCTTCGTATCCTTCGACAAGCACCCGGGTCTGAACCGGATTTAAGGTTTTTCGGTCCGTCGGATCTTCGAATTTCTGATCCATCGGGCATGCTTTCTTCGTCCACCTTTTCCCTTCGAGGAATGACGAACTTGCCATCGTATGGAACGAGTACTTAATCTTCGTTCCATCGCGTCGTTGTAGGTCGTTGGAACTTCGGATTCGTTTCGAGGCCTGGCGTCACAATATCGTACTTGACATTAATGCACGTGCTTGCATTTCCCTCGACATTTCCAGTGATCGATCGATCGAAGAGGTGTCGATGACGTCGTTCCCGAATTCTGGGTCTACGACGTATCTCTTTGTATGCAGTCGAACGAGAGCCGGGTCCGGTCCGTTAGTCGCTCCTAGATTTCTCTGGGTTCCTTCCTTCAATATCTATCCGTATTCGCCTAACGCCATCAACATGACGCTATTTACCTTTCCGTTACTCCCGCGTCCGTGAAGACGTTTTCTGTCGCGATACCATGTCGTCGCGAGCGGAGGATCTTCGCGACCAACTTTCTGGTTTCGTCGTCGGGATAGACTTCTTCCAAAAATATTCGCAAATCCTCGATGGCCAAAGGGTTTGATCTGGTACGAAATTGTTTTTTGAATGCTCATGATAGCAGAAATTTCGAACTCATTCTTTAGAAACCCTTCATCGTCAAGGTATCCATTTTCGAATCCTATATATTTTGAATTAAAATCGAACTCAATATTTTTTTTTCCTCCAAATGTTCTATCCGTTCTCTAAGTATCCAGCTGCTCTTGAACTTGCGGTTTTAGATGTTTTATTAGTGAGCGATATATCTGATGAATAATTCTTTTTCTTTCGAATTTTCTGATTGTGTCTCGCAATATTTCTTATCGTAAACTCATAAGAAAGCTTCAACTAATTTGTTGATCCATAATACGACGGTATCTTCCGCTTTCTTGTGGTTCATCCATCTACCGTGAAAGCAGTGGAATCCAAAGCACGACAGACGTGACTCGCTGTGATCTTGGTCTCTTGGTCCCGAGATCAACGTCCTCCTTCGCTTCATACGGCCATAGTCTCTTATTTCGGAAAGCCAGATTTCGGCGAAGTCACACGAGCCGTGTGACCATTGTAAAGGACTGGGGCGGAAGGGAGGTTCTATCCCTTCCAAAATCACCGTACAGGCTGATAGGAGCAGAAAGCGGGAAGCTTCCCTTCCAAAAAAAGTTTCACCTCTTTTTTTACTTCTCATTTACCCCTGTTCTACCGTATTTTCCATGCTTTTTAAATTTTCTTTACCAGTTTTACTGCTGTTCACCTCACTTAAAAAATACCTATTCACCTCTCTTTATATTGCAATAATAATTGCAATAATAAGCAATGTTCGTGTGGTATTAGAACTATACCTTTCCAAAAAAAAAAACAACCCTGAGCGGTGGGGTATTCCTGGCTGGGAAAAAGGAAATCGCCCGGAATCCTGAGTCCCATTCGTGACAGTGCTACATATTACTCTCCTGATTGAATTCGTGCCCTAACAAGAAGGAGAATGAGATAGGGGTCAAAGGGAATGTGTGAGATGGGATCCAAGAAGGGCCAGACTGCCTTGGGGCTAAGGATCCGTGAGGGAGAATGCCGAATCCTTTCCTGGCCTGCACCGCTGTTCCTATTTTTGTTGTTGTTGGAAGGTATACTCAATCGTACAGGGTGGGCCACTTAAAAGTAGCCCGCCCTGTCGCAGTATTATAGGAGGCGGGCTACTTTTAAGTGGCCCACCCTGTATAATACATAGAACAAATTTTATGAAAGGAAAGAACACCGTATCTCACTTCAGAGTCTAGAGCTATCCTCCAGAGATATTTTGCCATGTACCTGATGCAACGGGGCTGGGGGATGGAGTGATGCCATCCTCTGTCAGATTAAAAATATCTAGTCTGCCAAATATCCAAAGTTCATCTCCTAGATCGTTTAACCCTTGATTTTTTTTCCAGTCCACTCGTGACGAAAAGACGCTACGATCGGCAAGCCGACCGATAGGCCTAGATGTAATACGACGGGGTCCGACGCAGCAAGTAACATGGGAACTTCCCACCGAGGTCTGAGGTCCCGCGAGAAGTTCTCAAGAGAGAAGCAGCCAGGTGTTCTCGTGCTCTTTGGGTAACCCTTTCCCTGGGAGGGATATCCGAGCGTTTCGAGAACGTCGACATTGAACGAAAACGATCACGTCGACGCCAGCGAAAGGGCATCATCGATACCCATCGCGCACGCACTTTCCAGAACCCCTGCTCGATGCTATGCACATTTCCATAATAAATGCCAACAGCGGTTGGAAGCTTGCGAACGGTCACCCGAGAGAAGTTGGGAAGTCTCAACGCGTAAAATGTTGCCTTCTGTCGGTTCTGCAATCGGTCGACCTGCTTGCGGTGCGCTCACGACACTGCTTCTCCCGTTCTTGAACCCATTCGTACCCCATCTACGTTTCATGCATCTCTCCCCATATTGAGCCAACACTTTTCTATGGGAAATCCATAGTGGGTTACACAGCTTCTGAGTGAAGAAATCTAATGGCTGAATGCCGCTCCAGTTTGGTGCAGACGATAGAGGGTGCTGACATATTTATCATGCAGAGAGACGCCTATATGGTGCCACCAAAGTTGTTGTTCCTTGGTCTTCGTGAAGATTTGCGAGTGACAACTATTGGATTTCTTCTCCAGTACTTCCGTTTCACTTAGAACACGAAATACTTTCATTTATTGACTTGCCCTCGTACGTCAAGAGGTACTGTTCTTTTCATTTGTTCTCTTCCGGGACGCTTCCACGATGTGCGAATGCTAATGCCAAAAGCATTTCAATGCATGCCTGAACTGCGAAAACAAAGAGACATCATTGACTATTTATTTGTTATGTTTTTTTCATGTTCCCTCGACATCTCGTGCACATTTCTTTATACTTCACTGCCTTGCCTCAAGATGAATAAAGCATTTTCAATTTCAAAGCATGCCAACTGGTATAGGCAGCATCGAACATGTGGACCATTAGTCAAAATATTCTCGTTCAACGAATCAATGATTTCATTTATTTATTTTTTAAATCTTGTCGGAGCCATACAGTGTCCTGTTTCGCACTGCAATTAGTAGATCGTTCCAACTCAAGCGTGCCGATGGTCTGTGCTGGACCGTCTCAGAATTCCTTGAAATTTGTGACCGAATTTGAAAAGCATTATGTTGAGAAAGGGAAGAACCCAAATAGCAGGTAGGGTAAAAGACCCAGTGATGGGCCACAGCACATAAAAATTCCAACAGCTAAGCTTAGCACGCCTACCCCTGTTATGACAGGCTAGCAGCGTTGAAGTACATACATACTTCAGAGGTTTTCATGGAACAAATGCTTAGTTTTTGGAATTTTCCTGCGACGTGGCCCATCTCTGAGTACCCGCCCTTAACAGGCCCATCACTGGGTGTTATACCCTATCTACGCCAAACGGCTGCCAAGATAGGAAGGTTTGGAATTGACACGGAGGCGAAAATAGAAAACAATGAGATGCTTTATTTTGATCACCCCATACGATGCACAGTACAACTGCATCGGAATACGTGTATCACAGAGGCGTATGACGTAGGTGGAAGCCCAGTTGAGCATTGCTTGCATTGTAATAGTGTTTGGAAATTTTATAATAACGCTTGTAAACACCCACCGAAAATTTGCTTGAATCCCGTTTCCGGAATGACGTAAATTTTAGGCTGAATAATTCAGCCAAAGAGCCTAACTGACATTCCCTGTGATTTTACTGGGGGATCTGGTTCAAAATGTGATGAAAGTTTCGACGGATGAGAATTACAGAAAATCTCTCTATTCTATCTTGGAAATTTGGTATTACGAAATGGTCTTCTTGGGAAATCAAACATGGAAGATTTCCGGTATTTTAAAAATTATTTTACGGTAAGAGTTGGCCTAACTCTACCAAATGATGCGAGATGGCGTCTAACTGTCGATTCCGCGATTCTCACCCTAATACCGCTGAAATAAGTCCCTTGTTATTTCTTTCATTCGCTACTCGATTTTCGCGTACAACCTAAAGGTAGGTTTTTGAATTCCTGGATGGACCCGTTTAGGAAGGAAACTCGGCAGAAGGAGTCTCCGGGTTCTTCTGGCCTGGGGGTTGGAGGCGAAATGCCGAAATATTCGTCACTTCATTCCGTCGCTTTCTTGATCATCTCTTAGTAACACGGAGAGCATTCAAAACTGTCCGCAGGGTGCGTTTGATCCCTGCATATCTGAAAGTAATGATTCACCTAAAGGTGATTCGTTTCTTTTACGGAGGAGGGGGATACTCCACGTGTTTCCTTTTTGCTGCATAAAGCTCGGTGGTGCGGAATAATCGAGAAGAAAGGAATTATCCCAGTATCTTCATTAAACCCCTTCCGTGAAATCCCCGACTATCTTGGCTTCTCGTCCTTCAGGATGTCTCCCGTAGATTTTCATTTAAAGCTACCTGTCAATCTTTTCAGAGATTTTTTTTGTAAATCTCTTGATATTGTTTGGAAAGCTCCGTTGAATTTCTTCCTTTCACATACACTTTCTGTTTCAGTATCGAGGTGTTCCTGTCAACGTCCGGAGTTTACCGCTAAAAATGGTTCTGTGAAGCAAGGAAAAAGCCTTCCTTCGTTTTACCCTTGTCTGAATGCATTCGTATTTAGTTTCTCATGATTTTTACAGGGAATCAGGATGTCAAACGTTTAACTGTAAAATTACAAAGGGATTTTAAAGAGTGTGCACGCACCATTCGATTCAAATACACTGGTTCTTCTAAGAATCTTCTCTTGGATGAATGAGTGAAAGAAAAGGGAATCACTGAGGTTGTCCATGATACGATTTTTATTATTATGGATGACCAACACTATCGAAGTCTAGAGATCACGACGAGCAATGCAAGCGATCATCGCGATGCCGGAATGCGAGATGACATGCCTATTGGGCAACTTTAAATTATCGACTTTCTTTTAATATTTTTCGTGATGGAAGGACAAAAATATCACATAAGGATGTGCTTGTGCCCGGGCTTCGATCCGAAAAGACTCACGAGTCGGGAAGCACGAGTTTACTGAAGAATGTGCCTCACGAGAGACACAACATGTCCAAAGACGGTGTCGGGATCTTCGTGGGTCTTGGTCTGATTCTCCATCTCGTTTCGGTACATGACCCTGTTAAACCCATCTTGAGTGACATTGAGAATGGTTCCAACTGTCAATTCATCTTTGACATTGTGTGCAGGCAGAGTTGCCGTCTCATTTTCGTGATGCACCTTTGCGGTGGTGGTCTCCCGAACGGACGGAACTAATAAGAAAGGTAACCATTGATTGCCGGATTGTGGTCCGTGCTCTTTCTGGTTTGAAGGCTCATCGACAATCTGTCTCGTCGTTGTAGCCGTAGTCGTTTCAAGAGGAATGCCAGGATTCGACTGTGGTGAGGACTGGAACTGTGTTGTTGGTCTTGAGTTTTGAAGAGGGTAGTAGCCGGACGATAAATCTGAAGGACTTGCGGCGGGGTGGAATCTCACACCAGGTTCACCCGCATGCAAATTAGGCTGATTCAGAGGAACGAATGCTTGGGGCCCAGGAGGATTATTTAAGTTCTGAGATGCAATCGGATTTGCGACAGATGGAATAAATCCTAGGAATGGCTGGCGGACTGGAGGTGATGGTCGGGGGGATTCTGGCTCGTGACCGAAACTAACTCCATGGATATTTCCAGATTTCAAATCCGTTGCCGTTGTCGTATTCTCTCCGTTCATTACCACGAGATCTTCCATGTGAGACACAGGATATAGCATTACCTGTGGTTGCAACCGAGGATCCACAGCTCCATGACTTGCGAAATTATTTCTACTGCCAGGCGTCGTCGAGGGAGGCTCGGTGGAAATTTCAGACAAATCCTTGGCGTTAGATGAATCACCCATAGAGGTTGTGATGGTTTTTGTCTCCAAGGCGTGTTGGAAAAGGTCCGGATTAGGTCCTCTTAAAGGGATACCGGCAGGAGGAGATGGAAGAAGCTCGGGTTGCAATGGAAGAATCCCAGATGCATCAAAAGGTGGGTTATCAGGGGTAAAATAAGCAATTTCAGAAGCTACCCCAGAATCGGGAATTGTTGAAAGAACACCAGCGCTTGAACCAAAGCTAGGGAGTCCAATATCTCCAGCAGGGTCGTCAGGTTCACCAGGAGCTGTTAGATGTGCGTCATCACTTGGATTACTAAAACGCTCACTGCCAAAAAACTCTGATGTATCACGAACGTGTTTTCCATTGGATATAGAATTCTCCGTCGTTGTGCTAGATGGAGTATCATCTTTCTCTTCACCAGCATGCCTGGTGGTCTTGGAGTGAGTTTTAGGTGATACTGTAGTGGTCTTCACATCATCATCATCGTCATCATCATCATGTTCATCGGTGTCTCGAACGTGCTTCCCTGGTTCGGGTTCAGATGTTTTCGGTGTGGTTTGAGTATGTTCTTCCTTCTCTTCGCCAGCTTCTCTGGTGGTCTTGGAGTGAGTTTTAGGTGATACTGTAGTGGTCTTCACATCATCATCGTCATCATCATCATGTTCATCTGTGTCCCGAACGTGTTTCCCTGGTTCGGGTTCAGATGTTTTCGGTGTGGTTTGAGTATGTTCTTCCTTCTCTTCGCCAGCTTCTCTGGTGGTCTTGGAGTGAGTTGTTGGAGATACTGTAGTCGTCTTCACTTCCCCTTCATCTTCATGTTCGGCCGTATCTCTTGTGTGTATTTGTACTTTTTCATCTCCTCCCGTTGTTGGTTGACGTTGATTTTGTTCTTGGAAATGTTCCGATGTATCGCCGACATCTTCGTCTTCAGTGATGTAGGTTTCCTCTTTTGTATTCTGAGTTTCGTCTGCATCACTTTCCTCATCCTGATCACTGTCATTCTCGTCACTTTCCTTGTTTCCCTCATGATCTTGATTATCATCACCATCATCATTCTCATTTTCTTCCATTTCATCATTGTCTTCATTATTATCGTCAGTTTCTGTTATGTCGGTAGTGCTTCCGACGTTCTGGACATCCTGGAATCGATTTTCAGCAGTTGTGTCCGTGGTTTTCAGGTTGTCTTGCTCTGAAGTATCCCTTGTGTGTTTCCCTTGATTATCTTCCGTTGTTGGCGGAATAGTTGTAGTCAATTGTCCTTGTTCTTCCTTCTCTTTTTGGATTTCCCCGGCACTGGATTGCACCCAAACTGGTCCTGCAAGTGTTTGACCCTTCATCTCTACTTTTGTTAGATTATCATCAACACCTGAGACAGTTTTCATGTTACTGGGGACCTCGGTCGTGGTGCTGTTTGTCCTTGGCCCTAGTCCATTTTCCTGATGTATGATTGTGACCGGTGGCTGATACTCTTCGAGAATCATTCCTGGTCCTTTATGATTGGTCTCTGGTTCAGATCGCCCCTCTCCGGACGTTTCCTCCACTATGATGGTGAGTGAATCTGGGCTATCTGGTAATGAAGTCGCCTCTTCTACCTCAGAATCCGACTGTTTATCGGTATATGGTAAATCTGGGAACGGATCGTCACCTGCGAACAAGTTGTTGAAAAAGTTGACAATGCTCTCGTGACGCGTGTCAATGATTTCGGTCACAATCTCCCATCTGGTTACCACTCTTTCCCCGGACTCATCATCATCGCTTTGTTCCACCATGTGGGGCTGTGCCGGAGCATTATCTTCAGGATGTGTCAGAGCGGGGGTAAGGGAAGGCGAAGATGACGATTTTGTCTTTTCAGTCGAAATATTCTTGTCTTTCTCATCATCATCTTCATTTACGTCTTCAACTGTTCCTACTGCCACAAGCTCTAACTCAGGTGCGACAATATCATCAGTCTTGTTAGGCATTACCTCAACTGTGACCATCTGGTCGATTTGCTCGATGATGGTATCATTACCGTCCTGTTCTACCTTTGTTACTGTGGGGTACTTCATGACCACTGACGTAATTCCGTCTTTGGATTTGATTGAGGTTACTTCAGTGTATGCTTCAGTCGTTGTGGATTGCTCTCGTTTCACGGCGGTTGATTTCACTTCAGTCGTTGTCTCGGGACTGATGGTGGTTTTATCTTCCTTTTGGTTAGTTTCCATCGTAGAGATTCCAATAGGTCCCTGATTAGCTCCAATCAAAGGTGGACGCGGGAGTGGGGACGACTTGCCTGGAGCAAACGTCGCCATCGTCTGTGAATCTGCAAATCACATAGGCCATCCATTCAGTCACGATACTGCGTAGGATGAGCACTTATCATTCACTTTTTAGTCTTTCAACTTTTCAGAAGCAGTCTCTCAAGGCAATAAACATTTAATTTGAAAGGCCGCCTGAAAGAGGCAGTTGCGGAGGAACAGTAATTCTTACTTTCAAGATACTTTCAATGACAGGTATTCGAATAACATGCTTCTTCACATCCATGTATTACTTGTCAACCATTTTCTCATTTTTGAAGCCTCTAGAATTGCGAGAAGTCGTACCTGTTGAAATTGTATCAGGAGGTTTTGATCATCACAAATACTTGATACCGCTCAAAAAAAAAACTTAATACGTTAATAAAATCCGCAAACGTGACTACTCTATTATTCACCCTGTCACCGTTAATCCCGCGGCTTTTTGAAGGGAATGAAATTCGCTCTTCCAAATGGCATACTGAATCCTCTTTTCATTGTTGCACAAACCAATACACAAATCTGTTGTGCACGCTCATGGTGAATACGGGTGTCCGAAGCACTTCTACAGCCGTGCAACTCTCATGGGATTGGGAATGGAGTTCCGGATGAAGAGTGCATTGTCGTCGCAATTGCAAAAGAAGATATTGACTCTCCGGAATCGTTCGAGGTTCCAGACTTCGCTCGGTTGAGAAGCCGGTTTAGGATGCTGATTACCTTCGCTCTTATTGTAAATGACAGAATAGTGCAATACTAGTTGCACCAAAGGAAAAATAATAATGAAAGCTCATCGATGTTAAATGCAGTGCCATGCATCAGCCATGAAAAAAACAGTGACAGGGTACAGTCGGCGTACTTTTCAGAGCATTTCCAGTGATATTCTACAATTTAATATTAGCTGTGAACTTTATTCATCTTTATATATATTATTTGCCTATTTTTATTTCGATCCATCTTTGAATCACTAAATGCGAAGAGAATAGTAGAGGACTATATACTGACTGAGAGGCGGGCAGTGGGTGTAGGTGGGGCAGCAGCGACCAGACTGGTATTTGGGAGTGCAGTCATTTCTCCAGAAGCACTCGATAAGGTTGCACTTAACATCTCCACCTTGGCATGAGCAGACCTCACAAGGTTTGTCCGGGTTCTCGATCTTTGCCCCATTCCCGTACACCCGTCCGTTCACCTCACAATCTATCGGAATGGGAAGGGAGAGATCCGGCGTCACCTCAGCAAGAACACACTTCCAAATGAAGGAAACCGCATGACAGGAGTTCCCGCGCGATGCACGATTCACATCCAGATCCATGTCATAATCTTTGAATATTTGAGGATGTTTCCCTTCATCATTTTAAGAGTGTAAAACTTACAGTTGCATCATTTCGAATAGACAGTACAGTGAGCAATCTTCAGAAGTGGTTTTTTTTTTATTTGACGGTGATTTTGCAGCTTAAATACAGAGGAACGTTTATTTGATACCTTAAATGATATTCTCGTGCGACATCGAGAAGAAATTATGAGAATCCATGAAGGCATGTGGAGATAGCCATACTCCCATTGAATCTACATAATGGGCCACTGTCAATGAAAATTTGCTCTCACTGTCACAAAATGGTTGGAAAGGCATGCATTTCTAGTGGGAGAAACTTCCTCGAGTCCAAATCGGCCGATTGTTCTCCCGATCGGCAACGTAGCTAGATTTGGATGTGATAAGAAATGTCAAGAGAGGCAGAGATGACTAACGCATGCGGTAAGGCTTGGGTTCTCCCTAGTTTTTCTGAGAAGTCCTAAAGGTCAATCAGATTCTTTGTGTTCTGGGAAGCCTTACATGCTAAGATATAGGGGCAGGCAGACGTGAGAGTCGAGTTCAAGGATATTGTAGATTCTCAGATACCTGTTCACACTAACAGCTAGAAGTGTGGAAGTTTTTTACATGACAAATCATTTTATACTTAAGTCGAAAGTACGGCCAAAGTACATGACATGAATGGGGGTTGGGAGCATGTGAGGAAGGCTCACGTTGCCGTACCTCTACGACACCTTATGTCATGGCTCCCATGTTAGCAAAAGGTTCCCATATATTCGACTCAATCTCTCTTTACTCATCTTTGACGTGGAATTTGGAATGAGAAATGTTTATCAGGGGTTTACAAGTGATAACTTAGCAGCGATACTGAGAAAGAAGAAACGATCTTGGCACATCCAAGGAGGGGGAAGGGGAGGGAGGGAGAGGGCGGGGGAGGGGAAGGGTGGGAGGAGGAGTCGATTCGTCTATCGAGCAATATGCTGAGTGACTTTTAAGTCTGATAACCACATTATTTTTCCACTTTCAAATTGTAGAGTTGGTAATTAATTACATGTTAGAGGTTGTACCAATCAATTCAATAACATGCTAAAGTTGAAGTATTTAAAGCCTGAGGTCATTTCTTTGTTTCATTGACAAATTTTAAATCGCGTTATCTCAACCCTCGTTTGCCGTAGATTTCGTCCGTACGCTTTTCTCACCATAACCCAACTGAATGCCGAAAATGGAACTGTGACGGTCCGGCGCAGACCATTGGCACTCATGATGAGAGGGAATGATACATCTGTTAAATTATGTAATGGGCATAGTATGAGTCAGGCAAGGTTTCTTGTAAAATTCTAATAGGAAACTATGGGAATTTTTTATTATCATCCTATTACTCAAATCCCCTAAGAAGAAATTGGAAACTCGTGTTCAATCGGCATGAACAAAACCTATTTTCAATCGGAGCAAAGGACGTATTGCTTTACCTGAATCGATGGAAATGATTTGGCCTGCATGCCAGACTCGAAAACTCAGGTTTATAGTTGCCAATGGTGAAACTTTCAGAGTGAAGATCTGATCATGCATACAAGAAGGAAAAATAAACTCCCAAGTGGCAAAGAGTTCTTGGGATTCTAGGGGGTTTGCTTGGCGATCCGAAACACTTTATACGTTGACGAAGAGACAGACTTTAACATGCATTACGATACTCAATAAGTTTCGGCATCAAATTCTTAATTTTTAGTTAGCAACTGTTATTCATTACGTATTTGTTCTCAAAATGCTCTCTCCCTGCACCCATGTAACATTGCATCCTCTTCGGCGGCTTATTGAAATACCCACGATACTCGAAACTCGGCCCACACAGCTGTGACTTTGACACCACAGGCCAACTCCTCAATTCCCGAACAGCCTTGATTTAAAAACGGAAAATGATCATACAGTGAATTTGTCTAGCAACCATCCGGTAAGTATACCGGAAGGCAAAAAGACATTTTTTGCCTTCCAACATATGGCTTGCTGGAGAAAAAGAACATTTTGCGCAATTAGGACTTCTGTGGTTTCAGTTTCACCGCCTAAGCGTATGCTTCTGTCTGAGCGCCGTGGATTCTTTAATAAGTCTCTATGAGGATGCGGTGATGTGCGGGTGTTGGGAGAGAGTGTCTCGAAGGAATGCGTAGACGGGAAATTGACAGCATTTGCTTATATGAAAATAAGTGCTTGTTTTGCCCAAACTAATGAGTTCACGTCGTGATATGAGAATTTGGAAACCGCCTCGAAAGGGGAGCATCTATTAACTGGGTTTCGACGAGAAGGGAATGAAGGAGAGGAAGTGAGTATCAATCGCTGCACTGGTACTTGGGGCAACATCGGCAGCATCGGCCGGGTCGAGGGAAACCCTAGTAGCTGGGCTTACGCGCCCAGCTACTATGCCCAGCCCATGCAATTCGGTACGAGCGAACTAAGGGGAATGGCCTGTGGAATCTACAAGAAGGGAAAAAGAGGGAAAAGAGGAAAGAGGAAAGAGAGGAGAGGGAGCGTAGGACTCACTGCATTGGTACTCAGGACAGCATCGATCGGGTCGGAAGAGGGCCTTGCATCCGGGTTTGTAAGGGCATGTAATAAGAGTACAAGCGAAGCCTGGGGGACGGCAGTGGCATTCCTCGCACTGACTCGATCCTGGTACCTCTTCCCCGTCTCCATACTCCACTCCCGCGATCACACACACTGTCGGTTATTGGGGTCAAGCGAGGTCAAGCACCATCTCGTGCATCAAATAAAAAGGTCCTCTCCAGCTCCGCAGAAAGAATGAAAGCGTTGTCACGAGGAAAACCGTCTCCTCATAAGCCCGATTCGTTCACAACTACCAGTGACAAAGTGGTCTATTATACTATTCGATGAGAATTCTCATTTTAAGGTTGCATGACTCTCCAATAAAATATTTCTGCTCTTGCCAGAGCTGATGTAATTCCTTCTTTCCCTCGATTACTTGATATCCTATCCGCGATGGCGGAAAATAGCCTATCGTTGGAAAATTAAATGAATATAGTTTTCCGACGGTAGGTTCTCTGCCATCGATGCAAAACGGGATGACGGCATTCCAGGCGAAAACAAACGACAATATCTGCTCGAAAATGCCCTGAAAGCGAGGAAGCTCTCTTTCGAAAGGAATTATAAAATGTGCTTTAAACTTTTCAATCGTGAGATGGAATGAGAAGGGGGTGTTATTTGGCATCAGGAGAATGCAACCTGGTTAACTTTCTCGTTCGTTCAACTCTTCTAGATGCCCTAAGTCGACGACAGACGGCGTTCCACGATGTGATTCGGTGACATTCGCAACGTTTCTCCGGGCCACGACGCAGGAAGAAGCCTTGGTTAATGGGGGTGAAGCGGGTGGAGGGCGTAAGCGATGCCGCGGAATGAGGAGGAGGTTTACCTTGTTTTTTCGCCTCGGAAGTGCCGTTCACACTTCCATCTCCTTCCGGTCTCGGCGAGATGCCCAATAGCACGGGGTTTATCGGGTCTATCAAAGCACATGACGGACTCGATTAGGGACAGAGATATCGTCACTCGGGGTAACGAGAGATGATAGAATTTCCCTCCGGCTTACTTGAAAGTGCAGTTTGGAGGAAAATGAATAGAGTGAACGCCGTCCAAAGCACGGCGAAATTGCGCGTCCGCATCGCGAACCTACTGGAAGAAAAGAAAGAAAAGCATATCAACGATGGGTCCGAGAAGCGTAAGAAAACTGTTTTTATCATCACTTTCCATTTGGAGTATGGTTCTATTTGAAAGTAGGGTCATGGTGAGCTAAATGGTCTCGTCTTCTTGGTTCTTTGTGTGAAGTGTTTTCTTCCCCTCCTCCCCCTCCCCTTTTTAAAAAAATTATTTCTGCTTCCTTGCCCCTTCACCAGACTGAACAACTATCGTACTACGGAGCGTCCGACGTTCGAATTAACTCCAATGACTTCCATTTGAAAATATTCAAGATTTTCGGATCTCGTTCGTGCACAAAAAAGCTCAAACTACACTGCTTTTCTACGGAAATTTGTTAGTGGGACGTTTGCGCGATGGCAAATCTAAGCGTTTAGCTTGAGTGAACTCGTCTGCCTCGGAAGGATGAGCTGCTCCTAGTCAACCAGGCTGCATCGTGTCTTCACTTGGATGTTCAAGGCTCATCGTGTGGGTTTCAGGCAATTCTGCCCCTACTAGCAAACGGGAGTCGAAGTCGAGCGCTTCTCCTATTCCTTCACTTTATAATCTTCATAATCCATTAGTGATTCAATCCATAAAAGGATGCCCCAAGACTCCTTAAGAACGTTTCCTCAGCTGTCTTGAAGGTTCAAGCTCTCATTCCCCAGAATGCCAAGGGCTCACGCAGCTGGCTTATGCACTTTCTCTGCATTAATGGCAATGTCTCTTTCTATCAGTTCTACTCATATCAGCAACTGAGTGTTGTTGATCCCCTGATTGGAGCTCCTCTGTCCCTCTCAAATTTTCTGAGATTCACAATGCCAAAGAACTTGAACACGATCCATATGGCGACCGTTTTGTTTTGCGGTGAAGCTTTCGCTTTAGCTGTCACAGCCACTCTTGCTCTGGACATTGATATCGTGATGCGTGTCTCTAAGCGCAGATTAATGTGGTGTTGGAACCTCTGCATGTCTGAATGTGTGTGCCTCCACGGAGGTCTTTCACTTGGGCACCCTCTCCCTTCCTAGAACTCGTCTATCACGTTCTTCTTTCCTTTCTCTTCCCCTGAGGATCAACAACCTTCGGTTGATGTGAATCTCTTTACACTGTCATTCTTCCACTATCATTATATCCTCAATAAATAAATAAATAATGAAGCACCACGGCATCTGCCGGAAAAGAAAGACTGAAGAGGGCTGAACATCACTCTTTCTGGAGAGCACGACAAAAAATGTTAGCAATGCCCGAGACGGCCGTTGGCTGGGAAGATACCTGAGGATACCTGAGGCTTTTGGTCGTGGTCCTTGGACGAAGCCGGTTGTGCCGATGATGATGGGAACGATGTTCGTCTTCATTCCATGCAATCACTCGATTTCAACTTTGGGTTCAGAGTATTTGTCCAATTTCTCCCTGGTCTTCACTTGAAGGTTGGATTCAGCTGGTATACTCACGTCGACAAGCAGGGCGGTGTTCTCGTTATAGATCGTGAGGTCTGGCCTATTCCAGACGATGGTGCGATCTCTCATCATCGGCATGTCTCAGAGCACTTTCGTGCAAAATGCATTCCCTGCTGATCGTAATTGGTGCTCGTACCACTTCCCTGGGACATCCATACCAACATGCTTACTGACGGACATGTTTGTACAACTGGTTGTGCTTGTACAAGTACTGCTTTGGGGCGAGTACGGGACAGGTATTTAGAAGGTATTAGAACGTTTCTGATCGGTGGTGAAGCCGTCAGCAGCAGTCTTCAATATCAAGCCTATTTATCGAGTTGTGCCTGGTATGTGTTGTCCTGTATGTTGTCGATATTCGTGGGTATTGTCCAGTTTCTACGTTTCTTTACGGTGGGTACAGTTCCTGTAACAAGGAAGGATGGAGGATGAATCCCTAACCCTGAGACAACAGAGATTTCACCAGAAACCCTTACTCTCGATTCTGCCTGGTGAGGAAAAGGGATGTGAGTCTCCAGATGAATACTTTTCATTCTTTCAGCTGCACTGGAAGACCTACAGACAACGCAGTCTGATGTCGACAGAGATTTGGATTCATTGTGAAATACTCCTCGAGCCTGACCTTGACCGTAGAACAGAAGGGCAAATGGTGAGGGGTCTTCCTCTTCCCGTCCTTACCGCATGGTCATCCGTCCACTCTCCTTCTTTCCACTTTTACTTTCTGTCTCTCCCTTTTGCAGCCGCGCTGCATCGTGTCCCGTGTTCGCTCCCGAGTTGCCCACTGTCCTCTTGTCCGAGTCCTCGGTATATTTTATTTCTCTCGCCAAGCATTATTTTGTTCTCCCGAGAGAGTCGTACTTTCGTTCCTGACTCCTGTCCGTTCCGGTCGGTTTTCCTGCGTTGGTCAGCGAGACGACGTGGAGTTGTCATTCAGCGTCGTGTTCAATCGAGTGCGATGGCGAATCTAAATGAAGGGTCCCCACTGACTATATTTTGCACTGGAGCCTCTCTGTAATCGTTTGGAAACTTGGTATTCTTTCTTTCACTTCCTTTTCCTTTTTCATGCAGATCTACAATGAATCCCGAGTAGAGGTGTGACGTTGGGACTTCAGTCATTTTATATGGGCGAAAAAGAGTAATTCATTCCTAAGAAGTCCTATGAGAAAAAGAGAAAAGAGCTTCCATGGTCCCATGTTCAAATCTGATCGTTCACCAACACGTGTACGTCAGTCAGAAGAACGTAGAAAAAGGGTGCAATGCAAGCAGTCTTAATGTTCGCTTTCTTAACCTAAAAACCGCCTCACAGCAAGAAAAAATACAGTAACAAGCTTTCTGAGCCAAGACCCTTTTCCCTCTGAGCCAAGACGCGTACCACTCTCTGATGTTTATTCTTATTTAGAACCTTGGCCAAAAGAACACGAACCAGGGCACCCGATGTCGACACACACTCTTTTGGTATGCAACTGGAAGGGGTCCCTCGAGTTCGACATTGGATGCTTCAAGCTGGTTCAGGTGAATATATTCAAATACTTTCAAAGAGGTGCTGAATCGTTATAAGGTGAAAATCCTTGTTCTCTTTCGGTTGAGTCACTTTTAGAATGGGAACGATCTCGATCTGCTAACAAGAAGTTGATTTGTGACGACCACTGAAGCAACAATCAGAAACTTTTGTATATGGAGTCTTTAGACTGTTGGCAATTTTCTAGGGAGCCCAGGAGCAATACCAAAAAAGTCTTACTATTTGAGCTTAATGACAGGCAAAATATGTCATCCTCCACTTCGGAGAGGAGGAACTTGGTCATCACCAAAGGAATCTCGCAAGGTAAGATTATCATCATCATACCAGACTATCATATAATAAAAAATAATTCACGTCATCCGAATAAAAAATATTCACAGTTGTATATTGCATAGCCTTCCCACTAAGTTCTTCAAACGTATCCCAGTCATTTTTCCCCATTTGATCCCTTGATATTTTACAGTGTTTTTCACTTGACTTAGACACACTTGCATGGGACGTTCATCATGTCTAAGTCAAGTGAAAAAGTGTCTGACTCAACTAAGTCAAGTGAAAAACACTATGAACCTACAGTATCTCTCTAAATATAGTAGGCATCTAATCTTCTTTAAGTTATCTACGGAAGAGGTAGCATAAATAACGAATAAACTATCGTTATTCCATAACATCAGCCTTACTTCAAGCTAAGTGGTTCCCCTTGCTATGCTGTTACCAAATGGAATTTAAAAAACAAATCATACTCCACACGATGAAGAACCTTAACACGTTGACGACCAGCCTATTTTTGCTTGTCCGCCGCGTGGGATGAATAAAAATCTGCATCCTGGCATCAGGACGCATTGTCGCCAACGTGTTAATGATATTTCATGCATAGATGAGATCCCTCTGTTAACACTTTCTCCAGCAAATGAAGTCCCAATGCGTGTGGACGCCGCTTGTGTGCAAGTTTTCGTACCTCGCTAAGGACATCAGCAAGTTCGCAGGCTTTCTCACGGAATGAGGAGGCGAGACCGATTATATGAACTTATCATTTTAAAAATGCTTTCCTCGATACTAGTGGCTTACAAATGCGCGTGTTCACAAAACATGAAAGGAAAGAGGATGCGATAGTATCCCCTTAAAGTTGAGGGGGATTCCTTTCGTATAGATTTACTTGATCCCTGAACCAATTGAGGAGAGAAGTTGGCATTCCTTCCCTTCCGCCTGTCCCTTTTGGCTTGGGATTCCCTTTGGTCTTTCCTCCCTTCCAGCTTTTCATTCCTTTCGGCATCCCCAACTTTTCTCTCCGGATGACTGCCGCGCATTTTTCCACGCAGGCACGGGACAGAAGTTTGTAGCTGCAATAGTTTGCACATGTGACGCAGTTTTCGTCTTCAAAATCCAGACTTTTCAGATGAAGAATATGCCATCAGAGTTGTTACAAGTCACGTAGGGGATGCATGAAAGAGAAGCTAACGAATTTTTCTTTTTGTTTCAGCCGCTCTCAAAGCACACCATGCAAGTCTGACGGAGTTCAAGCATTCAGGTAGGAGATACCCGTGTGACACGAATTCGCTCTACACCCTAACCTAAACCTTCTTGATGACCCATAGATATCACCCCGTGGACACGAGGCTAATTTCTTTCTTGTGGCCACAAACTAGAGTAAATGTTAGGAAAATATACCAGTACAAAAGATTCGACGCGTGTTCTCGAATAGACGGTAGCTCTCTCTACCCTTGGATTTTTCTAGCTGGACGATTATAGTCACCGTCACAAATATGGGTTGCGTTCGTATTCTCGGCCTGTCTGTTTCCATGACTTGAGAAGAGAATTCCCGAAGGTTCCGGTTCGCTTAAGACGCGGGAAAGCCTGGAGCAAGGACGAGCTATAGGCCTGGAGCATCGCGTCCAGGTCTACACCATGCAAAAAGTATGGAATGATGACACTTAAATCGCAGAAAAGAAATGGTCAAAATACCTGAGCGTGCAGATGAAGAAAAAATATTTTCAAGAATGGCGTCCGTTTGGGGGATAAAAATCGGTGAAGCCGTAACACCGGTCCAGGTCGCCGATTCCCGGGGCATTTAAATTGTTACAATACAACGCGCCCAGCCAGTGTGGCCACTTAAAAAAAAAAAAAACACACTCAATATTGCAGTTTATAGCTATGTAGTTATGTCCTGTCTATGGATGCCATGGGCTATTTATCCACGAATCATAAAGTGAAGAAACGTATATGTACGTGGATGGATTTTGTCACTTGTCAGCGAAAACGACATACGAGTATGTACGGGCTTGGGACTCACCCAGTCAAGGATGGAATGAACGCGACCGATCGTCGTCACGTACCTGAGAGCAGAGCCTTGCGTGTGTGTCTATTGGAGAGAACGTCACTATTCGTGATCCCGAGGTGTACTAAAGGACAAGGGGGCATACGAAGGGGATTATATAAAGCGAATCGGGACGGACGCTTTCTGGGAAGTGCCCAGAAGGTCAGGGAGCAACCTCAACCGTATGCACAGTAAGCATCCCGCATCTGAAAGGCAAATCGCTCGGTATTCATGCCGGAATTTCCCAGGGACTCCGTGGAAGTCAACAGCTTCACTCGATTCCTTTGAAAGTCGAGAGGTTTTCATGGATCATGGATCCACGTCTGACTCATTGCCGATCTCACTAAGAAAGGACCTGGAAGGGTGAGGACACGATCGTGATGTGATCGCTCCATTTGAAATCGACACCAACTTCACTCCCTTTCTTTTGGTGAGCTTGTAGGATTTATCGAGAAATTCATCCTCGCCAAACTTCAGCCTCCAGGGTCAAGTACTTTTTGAGGCAGAACGATTTTAATATTGCCGATTCCCGATTTCGAGTGGAGTGGTCATCGGTTAGTGAAACAATTTTTGGACAAAATTTTCATTTGTGATTGTCAGGACTGACAGCAGTATATCGGATTTTATGATATACTGCTATCAGTCCTGCTATCTTGACTCATATATTAAAATACATGTTATATGTTAATAAAGGTGGAACACATCTTGACTTTTCCTGTTTAATATTTTCCCCCATTGTTCAAGACGAATTCAGCGCATCCATCTCCATTAATGTGTATACTATATTTTATTATACATATTACTGTATATTTGTCTTAATGAAAAAATTTCAAGCACATTCCAAGAGGATTTCCGGTCCCTTACTGCGACAACATCGTTCGGATGGCAGACTGTTCGTCGAACGACTGCTGCACAAACATCCGTTTTCCCGACCTATCTATCCGGGGAATGGAAATTTCTGATACAGCTCGTCGAATGCATTTCCATGAAACGTTTACTTCATCGAGAAAGTCGTCTTTATTAGTTACCAAAATTAAGTCCATGTGTTTCCAAGATTAGTTGATGCTGGGGGGCAGCACTTCAGTTACGAACTCCCAAAAGAGAAAAACAAAACAAAACACGAAGAGAGTGAGTCTTTCTGTTGTGATGGCGTCGAGCTGGTCGCACATCCGTATTATGCCATTCGATTGAAAGCAAGGGGATTCGTGCATTTCAACCCAAATTAATGGATTCGGTAGATGTGCCCGGGATAATTCCGCGATGAAAGTTACTGGGAGGACTCAAATTATGGATTTCGGAAAAAAGAAGCATCATGGAAGAGAATGCATTTTATCATTGTGCATGGTCGCACGTTTCATATTGGTATCGAGTGCTCAGGCTCACCGAACAGAGGGGACAGTCAAGGCGTAGGTGTACCCACATATGCCGGATCTTGTTCCTTGAGTCCGGATTAAATGCACTCCGGTGACTTCCTGGAAGGCTTCGGTTTTCCCCGGGCGGTGGGCGTCCCCGTGGATGGAGATGGGGAGCATATACCGGTAGTTCACCAAGTATTTTCTTTTGTAAATGGTTCTTGGTATGGTGCCGTGGCGGCCGTATGATTAGAAGCGGTGTTCTATGGTTTCCATAACGTGGTAGCGGTATGAATAAGGGCGGTATTCCATGGTTTTCATACCGTAGGGATAATACCGAAAAATGTAGAAGGGGTCGGTATGATTATCACGAGAACGTAATACTGGGGTATGATGAAAATACCGGTATTCCGCAACGTCCGACCCCAATCCCCCGTTGCGGAAGCTAAGCTCGCTATCAACAGAGCCATTATTCACACCATTTAAGGGCATTTTCCACGTGTGGTGCGTTTTCATGCATGCTCATTTGCAACGCATGTCCTCACACGTCCACACTCATGCGTCCAGGGCAAAGCACAATGTCCGAAAGAAGGAAAAAAATCCCCTTCATCTGCGAGAGCGTCTAGGTATACACGCACCCGCGTAGGAGATGGGTTACATCCTCTTGTTTTTCCAGCATAACTGCTCCTCGCGTTTCGGCCAATTTGGCGAATGTGTTATGACTCGCCCAATGAACGAACTCGTATCAAGGAATGATGGTTCTCAGTATCAACCAGTCCGCATATGATCGATCGACCCTTCGACGAAGAAATACATTTCCGTGAATGTTCGTGTCTTTTGATCCCCTTGCGGTCCCATATTGAAATCTGTGTATCAGTAGAGGAAAATTTGAAGATGTAATGTCGGAATAATTTAATTTAATTGAAACTTCTCTGAAATTCAAGGTCGAAGATCGAGCCTCCTCACCTTTGACTTTTTTCCATTGAAATTCCATGAACACATATGACGCGAAAGGGTATTTTAAAAGTTTTAAATTGCACCAGTTTCATCTCTCGTAGTATTGAACTTACGGGCGCTTAAGTGGTGACCACTGGACTGGAAATCGATACTTTTTGGCAATATTAAAGTCACTGTGCCTCAAAAAGTACTTGATCTAGGAAGCTGAAGTTTGGTGTGAATAAGTGTCTCAATAGACACTGCAAGTCCATCAAATCTCATGAAAATCGGAGGGGACCAGCTGAATTTTTCTTTCTGGTGTCGACAGAATGCAAATCTGAGTGAGATTTCCCTGCTCTTTCCCTCGACATCTCTATTTTTCCCTCCGCCATCCGAGCAATGCCAATCGTGTCGTCCGGAATCCCCATCAAAGTAATCGAGCAATTAGTCATTCTAAAGTCCTACAGCCTACCTGATAAATCCGTAGCACGGATATCCCCCTCCCCACAATGTTTCCTCGACTTACGAGAGGAAGCCAAGAAGTGTCGGTTTGGAAGGGCAAGAGATCGTCTGTGACTCGGATCATCCGCTCATGTTCCTTTTCACCCCTTCTCCTCATTTAGCGTTCTCTTAGGAAAAGATGCAGCGATTGCGACGGCCATAATTTCCTAGCTCGCCGAGTGCAAAATGCGATCCATGTCCGAGTTCTGAGTGCCAAACGAGGAATCGTTCAGAAAAAAATCTGCTCTCGTGCTTCGTGCCGAAAGATGTGGGCTCAACGATCGATGTGAAGCTGAAATCAGTTTCATTCGTGGAGCTCAATGACTACAACTACAATAATTATTTCTGGAAATTGTCAAACTTTGAACGTTCGACTGCGCTGGGAAACGGTAGTGATGGCAGCGGTGCCACGTTTTTGTATACCGTTCGTCCAATTTCTAAGGAGCCATCACCTGATGAATCGCCCATCACGTGAACAATTCGGAAGCGGTAACACCAACTTTCAACGTGCTAGTCAGTGAAAAAAGTATAATTATTTCATGAGTAGCTGAGGTGAGACCGTGATTCGGAGCATTCTTCATACTTTGAGATTAACCATATAAACCGTCTGCCAAATAAGGCCAATTCCTTTCCTTTCATCCGGGTAATTTCCCTATCGTAACGTCGTTGATCTCAAGTTTCCAAGGACCGGCTCGCTGCATTCGTTATTCGTTCCACGGTTCGGAAATTCGAGGGACCTAGACTCCGCATCATATGACCAAGTTTCAAGGATTCGCGAAGAGCGAGTGAGGTTACGAAACCGGCTTATGCGATACGATATGCGGACGGGAAGAGAAACTCTAAGAGAGGGAGGCGACCGTGAGTCAGTGGTGCCTCGAGCTCCTCGGAATCCCAAATGTCCTCCTCGTTCATTCATGAATGCACGATGTCCATCGTTTCCTTCCTCGAATCTCCTTCGGCCCGTCATCGCGATCTTTCGTCCTTTCTGGTTCCGTCTCGCGCAGACGGTTCGCATCTCGAGTGCGGAGGGAAAGAAACGGAATCCGAGTCCAGCAGAAAATGGAGTTCGGAGGCACGAGGATCGTTTCATTCGTATCCGCATTCGCCGACGCGCGAAACCCGAAGCGAGAATCGATATCACACCGGTACGGTTCCCTTGCACCGTGAGAACGATGGCCGTTGCAGTGGCAGAGGTGGCGTCTCCGGGCGTGAACTTCGCGAAGGTCGTCGACTTTTCACCCCTGTCCTCTGCTATCGTTCATCGTATCCAAAAATTATGTACAAAGGAACTATCATCGGTTCCAAAATCTCATGCATCTCGCTTCGAATCTATGCGAGGATTTAATCGAACATAGGCATCTATTGATGGGTGAAGGTGAGGTCAGATTTTTACGAGGTCGTTTCAAGAAGTAAGGCAGTTCCTATCTAAGCCGTGCACGTGAGCATTTACCTAGGAAATCGCATAATGCGCGCAAAGACTGATCAACTGTCTTCAGAATGCTCACTTCAGTTCAAGCGAATGTCATTGGTGGCGCTAGTGGACCCCAAATCAACTTGACGAGTTTTTTCTCTGTGTGCACCAAGAGAATTGGTCTTTTAACTGTTTTTTTTGCGCATATGTTAAACCAGCGGATATTCACAACTGTATGTTAGCCCAGTATGGAGAGAAGTGTTTAAGGATAATAAGAGTACGAGTGGATAGAAAGGTTCCGAAATGGAAGATGTTGATGACAGTCGACCAGTGCGTCGAAGCATACTTTTCGTCCTAACACCTCTCCATACTGGGCCGACATTCGTTTTTGAATATCCGCTGGTTTAACATCTTCTGCGCACAAAAACGGGTAAAAGACCGCTTCTCTTTCTGGGAGCGCGCAGAGAACATACTCGTCATGTTGATTTGGGGTCCACTAGCGCCACCAGCGACATTCCCTCGAGTAAAGCGCGCATTCTGAATGTAAAAGATCAGCCTTAGCGCACCTAATGCGGTTTCCTAGGTATAGGCTCACATGGACGAATTGCTTTCTCTTATTGAAATGCCCACGTATCTAAGGAAAAAAAAAAACAGGGCAAATCGAGTTCTTTCTGCACGTAATCGAAAAGACCCGAAGAAAAGCTGATAGCAAGAACATGAGCATGTCACCCACTTTTCTATCTGTTCCACGTAGTTGCGCATAAAATGTTGGGAATGAAAGAGCCGTTGCACCGGTTCAGATGAGGATGGTGCTCTCCATTTCTCGGGAGACACGAGGAGAAACTTTCCACTTCGCACGTTCTCTTATCTCTTTGACACCGGCCTAGAAGCTTCTGTTCCCAGAACTTGAAGGTATGAAACATAGTTCTGGAAGCGTGTACGTCAGCATGCTGCGCTTGTTCGTTCGGTGAACTGACTTCTACCGGAGAAGTGCGTCATGTCTCGAGGTGTTACTGGCTTCATTTTTCGCTCTAAATCGGAAGGAGTGTTCGGAACCCCGAACAGGATCTTAGATTTCATCCGGCATAACATTGCATATGAGAACTTCTGCGTACACAAGTCCAGAAGGCCCCGCTCGGAGCATCGACTTCTATGTCGGAGCCCTGCCAATAAAGATTTATTGGCGCTAAAGAGTGTAGAGGCGAACTGCTAAAATTACAGGATGAATCATATGTGACCTGCGAAGTTTGAAGCCCCAAAACTACGGATATAGAAAAAGGTACGAAGGTTCATGTCATCTTGTAGTGCGATTGCGACGCTATGAAAGAGAACCTTTAGACGATTTTAATTGTCTAAATTTGCTTCGTCGGACTTGATGGAGCATTGAGTCATCGGCCACCATGCTAGGAAATTTCGGGGAAAACCTTTTTTTTCCATGCCTTTCGTCATCGACCTTCGAATTAGGCCAGAATTAGTCTGGAGCGACAAGGTCTGCATGCGAAGTCTCTGGTATGGACAGATCACAGCGTCCCAAGGCACTCCAAGTCCTCGTGAAAACTCAGCGACTCCGCATCTTGGTTTAACGGCTGCACTTCCCCTCACGAATGAGGGGATGGATATCATCCGTCATTAAGGCGACGTTCCAACTTTTATTGCTCTTCCAAGTCGCACTTTCTTCAAGTGAAATGCGTGAAAATACGAAAATAATTTTCCCCTGATGTCTCCCTCGTGAAACCAAAGAAATTTCGTGCTTTTAGGGTCAGACCGTTTCTAAGGTTCATCTTTCCTTCTGCCAGACAAGATCAGCACGAGAACAAGACTTTTTAGGAGCCAAATACGCATCTTGGAAAAGCACCTCGCAATGCAGTCACTTTCCTTCCATTTCCTGTCGATTCGAATGCACTTGAACCGTTGAGACTGGTTTTCTGATCGCAAAGAGAAAATGCAGAAAAGCGAGAGGAAAACCTTGGCTGTCGCCGAAAACTCGGAGAAATTCAGATCTTACCGTTGCACGAGGAGAATTTCAGATCTCCCCGTTACTCGAGGAGAAATTCAGATTAAATACTGAGAATCGTTTCCTAGGGATTGCGGGGATCTCATTTTCGATGCCGAATGAAGCAGACGGCCGCCATTTCCCCAGTATCATGGCCTTGGTTCGAGGATTTATTGAGGTCTTCAAGAGAATTCGCTGCACGCAAATGCTCTTGAAGATCTTCAGGTTAATATCATTTTTGGCAATGCAACGGACGGAACTGCGGGAAATTCCAGTTTGTCGGTCATCTACGGTCATCCCAAAAGCTCAATTATCACCAACCATCCTACCACAGTGCAGGGCAACATAGCGGATTTTAGCGGATTGTCTGGGAATCGTGTGCTTTCTTTGTTCTCCACTGTAGCGGGGCTACCATTTCAATCCGGAAAGAATGGTACTCCTAAATGATACCTGTGAAACGCAAGCTGTATCTATGTGGAATGTCAGCCTACTCAATAGAGGTTTACATGGGGTTGAAGATTTATTTTTGGCGACTTCCTCAGTGAAAAAGGGCCGTTGTAGCATAGGCATCATGTGTTATTACAAGTCGATTGCACAACCGAAGACCTAGGCCTTGGCATCCATGGGACGTACGTTCCATCCGATTCCCTACACTTACAACAGAGTATTGGGACCTTAAGGCTGCCATTTCCCATGCGTCACACCACTCACTCCCATTGGTCAGTCCTCTGCAGTTCCAGGGCCAACCACCAGGGCAGACAATTTTCCCGATAACAAAGGCACCCTCCACAGAGACGTTCATTATGAAAGCAGGAGCAGGAGCGCTGGAGTCTACTTCGCTTGCTGGTGCGGACATTTTCTTCTTCTCTCAACCAACACTAAACTCGCAGAGATCCGCCCGTAGCAACGTTGTACATACGTTTTTCCGTTGTTCCTTTATTTCGTTGGCAGTCTTAGGTTTCATTCCTTTACTCAGTAGTATTTCTACTGATGAGATCTTTCTTCTTTATGATGAGAAGTTGCCAGATTTCCGTTATTGCATCCTGCAAAAATAGACCTACTTCTAGGGAATCAACAGAGAGAAAGTGTTTCTTTTCGTGAGTTTCCTGTGTCCTCTGAATTGCCTGTACAAGAGATAGGAAATTGCTACGAACACATGGAAGAGAAACTCCCTCAAAATATGTCATGGATTTTAGGCATTTTTCATTGTAACGTCATGCTACTTCCGATTATGTGGGTCTTTAGGTTAACAATATTAAATAAATATGTCCTCCCCCAAAGAACTCCAGAGTAATTTTAACATTTTCTCTACAATTTCCGATGGATATTCAAAAGCTTTCATTCGTATGTCATGTGACTTCCAGCATGAGAATCTCCGGATGATATTTCGCTATGCGTCGCTTAATGCGCCTTCAACCGCCAAAAAGCCCCACCTTTGATTCTACGTCACGAGAAGAAACTGGGGGGATTGCTCAGTTACTGCGAGTACTCCTCAGCGAGCCAAAGAGAGCTCACCAAGTGTATCAGGGAATTTAGAAGGCGTTGACCGACCCCCTAAATCACCCGCAATAGAAGATCTGATATAGGGGGAACCAAACCCAAGTAACACAAGAACGTTCTCCAGGACGTTTAACCTCTGTTCAAAGAGGTTTTGGGATGTTCAATGTTCATGGGACATTGTTCATGACATGTTCACCGGACATTCGTTGAATGTTAAAGAGACGTTTTCTTTAGACATAGATGCATAGATCCATCTGGCAATGGGTCTAGCAAACGAAAGTTCGCACAACCGACGCAAGATGGCGCTAAAGTAGCCGCTATAATGAGTCAATACCTGATACAGCTGGAACTAGTCCCCAATATTATCACACGGTACCCGATCTTTCCCCACAAACACCACAGGGGACGACATTTGAATTCTTCAAAGCAATACGGTCTAAAGAGGTAAACCAAACTATGGAATCTCCAGAAAACTCTGGCTCGGGGATGAAGTGATGAAGTGAAGAGGGTGGTTCAATTTTCAACCTGACGTAAAGGGGTACGATACGTTGAAGTAGGTGTTAAACCTACACAGTTTCGAAATACTGCGAACAAAAATGGGACTGCTGCATTCATTGATAGTAGTTAATGGGTAAAAGTAACTTAACTCGGGCGAAGGGATGGGGTTAATATCTTCTCACGAGTGGGGAGGTAGTACTTCCCATCTGTCAAATCTGCTACGATGATAATACCTGGCCCCTGTCACGGGAGCAGAGCTGTATTTGGGGTAAATGCAATTCAAGTGATGAAAATGTCATTTCCAAGAAGTTAATTGCTTATTGGATGAATTCTGAATGAGAAAGTACGTCGAACATTTTGGTGATGTTTGGGAAAATTCAATTCACGTCCTTGATGAACGTTAAGGGAAAGCATAATTTGAACTGTTTCGGATCGCTCTGAATTCCGGACATCTAAACAGTCAAGGAACGTTCCCAAGGACATTCATGGAACGTTGGCAATACTTTAGATGAAACGTTCATAGAACATTCATTAAAAGTTCTAGTGTCCAGAATTATAATCTTTCCACGTTTACTCATTGGTTAGCGTGTCAGTCCATATGACTGACAGGTATCAATTTTAAAATTCCTGCGACGGTCCCTATAACCGTGGCTTTCTGTTTCTTTTTTTTTAGTTTTTTTTTTTAGGGCCGCGTCCGTCTTTGAGCTGAAGAATTAACATCAAAATACGATCCGGTGGCAAATGTGTTAATTGGTTCACCGGATACGAATGAGACGGATAGCTGTGACGCTCTCTTCAGCAGTTGGCGAAAGAATTCCATCCAGTCCTGCACGCTGCAAAAGATTGCAGTTTCAACGTTGCAGGGACCTTGCATAAATTGACTGGGACAACGTTAGGAGTTGCGAAATTTCCTCTCGACTTTACTATTGCCCCGATGTGCAACCGAGAAAACTCGAAGTCCAGCCTCGTGTGGATTCTAGGGACTGGTGACCGTTGGTCTTGTCCTTTCCACTCTTCGAGGGAAGGGGAAGGACATCGGTGACTAATAGTGCTGCGATTCGAATGTTCCCGGAGGAAATTCACGAAGTTCGAGCCGTTGCGGTTCGACGAAGATAGTGCAAGCCCTTCGGGAAAAGTTTATCTGCTCGACCTCTGCAAGCCCCGAAATCTTTCGTGCTCCTTCGCCTGCCAGAGGAAAGTGCTCGTAGCCATACCACTTTGTAGAACTCCCGAAAATTCTGTAGGGAGACTTAGGCATTATAGTAAAGGGCGATCAGCGGTCCAGTACCTCCTCAAATCTACTGATGGACAAGGATTCCTTCAGAAAAGGCGACAGGTTGAATCCCAGTAGTGATTAGTGCATCGTTTCCTCTCGTATTTGAATTATGGAGTGCATAGCGAACACCTTGGTCAACAAAGTGAGTGATTGCGAATTCCGCAATATGAGAAACTCCCATCGTTCTCTGTGCATTCGGATCGATAATGCTGGCAAGCTACCTTGCAACCCCAACCGAATCGGGTCTTAGTTCGCGATATTCTACCCACTATCTGAAGAAATACCTCACATCCTGTTCTGATGACCCAACACTTTCTTTTCTTCCTATTCAATTCTTCCTATTCGATGATTCCGTCTGATTTTTACTCTTCATTGTGGGTAACTTTTAATGAGATTGCTGGAATGAATCCTTTCCGTACTGAAATGGAAACTAAACCCAACTCAGCTTTCTTTCGACTTCGAAAGTTCATGAAACAGGTACTGTTTCACGGGTTTAAGGCATCTTTTAAACTGGAAGGAAGAGACGGAGAGAAGGGGGACGAAGAATGAGTGGGTGCGTGAGTGCGTGAGTGCTCGCCGCGTGTCGCGGGAGACGTGAGAACATTTCAAGGGCGGTCCTTGCCTCCCCTGTCCCCGCCGGGCCGACTCCCTTTCTTCTTCATCCATTCACCTTTATCGGTCGAAAATAAGAGTCAGATTCAAGCGGAATCACGCCTTCGGAAAGAAGACTTCGCGGCTCGAGAATCGACCGCGAAGACAAAACAACTGAAAGCATAAAACCTTTCGATGAGCGATTCGCCTCTCGAACTCGGTTTTCCTCATGCGACGGGCACGAGGTGAGTTCGCAGGAACTCACCTCACCACGCAGGTCAATCATTCATAAATGTCATGATCAGTAAGGGAAAGGCACAAAATTTTCTTCCTCATGCCGTTCGGTGCATCAAATCAGAGGTGATGTCCTCTGCCCCAAGGACATCACCATGAAAACGTGTGAAAGCCTCCTCCAGGGTATTTGAAGAAAAAAAAAAACAAATGGGGCGAATGGGGTGAGTGACTCGGTTGTAACGAGCTTGGCTCCCGAGGCAGGGAACCTGGGTTCGAACCTGATCGAGTCAGGCGTCTACTTCTGAGTGCAAGCCCATCCAAGTGAAGTGCTTTACATCATTTGGTCGGGAGAAGAACTCTGGCGATGAAGCTCGAACCCAGAACATCCCCAGGTCTTCTTCTGTCAGACAACATTGTCGAAGTGGACGCTTCGTCTGATTCTAAAGTTTCCGTTTAATCAGGAATGAATTTGGGAAGAAACTTGAGGATGGATCATCCCAGAGAAAATTTATCAAATTTCCAAGTGTAAGTGAGATCAATCATATGGAAGATGTTTTCAATCACTTATGCCAGTCGATTTTTCGGTATAGCATTTGCACATCGCAGAGTCATAAATGCAAAAGTTCTGTTGCTATAAGCAGTTTCGCCAGCTTGATCTGCTAAGCAGACATTCATTGGATGGGTAGGGCTAATGTGCTCCTGAGTCATTATTAGTGTTGACCCCGATTGCAATGGTAGCGGTGGCAATTCATGCCTTCTGAACCGACCCTGAGTAAACTCGTTCATTTTGCGAAACTGCCTCAAAGGACGACGCCTTCCCATTGCTTCTCAGTTCAGCTCAAGAGTTGAAGTATAGGGTGTTCTCTCTCCCTCTCAACCGGTTGGTACTCCTCCCGACAGTTCATATTTCAGGATCTAGCTCCGGAATTCCTGTTCCGCGGAAAATACGAGCGCAAAAGATCATCTCATCCCGAGAACATCCTCGGGCCATCCTACAATCCTATCATGACTATTAATGAATCGATTTAAGCGAGGCACTGGTGGAATAATTTAGTCCCGTTCATCTTCCTCTTGTATATATGAGCGCCAACAGGGAGTATAGAGGTCGACCTCCCCCCCCCCCCCCCTACGCACAAACACACACTTAGGAACTCCGAATTAAAACCGGTAATACTTGCAAATATGTCCCATGCGGAAATGTTGACTTCAGCGTTGACTGAGTATTTATATGATGACAACTTAGTGGATGAGTCACTCCATTTCAAGTGCTTGACAGACTTGAACTTTACTTTTTAAAAAAAGTAAACACCTCGTAGAATATATACATAACCATAGTGGAAAATGTTTTATTTACTTCGCTAGAAATATCCCACACAGCATAAGTATATCCCAAAGATATCCCAAAGATATCCCAGAGATATCCCCTTGGGACAAGTGAGATGTCCCTGAGACAACTACCTACGGACATCTTAGGAACATGAAAATATCTGGGCGCAAAGACATTCCAAGGATGTCCCTTTCTTCCAGAACGAGCATATCCCAGAGATGTCAAGTATATCCCCTTGGAACGAGTGAAAAGTAACAGATACTATTTGCATGGATATAAATATTTGTGTGCCTTCTACATTACAAACATTCTTAGCATGAAATTTTTTATTTGACATTTTAAAATTTCAGAAAATCTTAGGAAAATTCATAACCCTGAACGGTCATTATAATAAAAGAGAAATCAGAGTCTGTTGTACAGCCACCTTTGGGTCATTTAACATGGAATGGCTCTGATTCCACATTTTAAACCGTGACGAGAAAAAACCTATCAAAATCGATAAATCCATATATCCATATCCATGTATAATCCATAAATCCTTCATGGATTCTCATCGATTTTCCTATCTCGTTTCAATTATGTTTCCTTTTAATACCTTTTTAAAATGTTTTTGTCCAATGTCTATTGTTTCTCAACATTGATTCAACATATCAGATGCTGAAACTTCAACATTCTTGTAACGTTGAGTCATTATCGTTGTGCAAGCTTGGTAATAAGTGAAGATAACTTGATGATTCCTGTAATGATGGTAGATCAAGAATGTGGCCACATAGTGACACAGCCTTCGTTCAACAAAAAAAAACTTATGCGGCAAAAATTTGAAGGGCGCCGAAGTCCGTAAAAAAAAAAAAATTTATTTAAATGTTAATGGAATACGAGTTTAAAAAAAAATTAATATTATTAATATTAATAACACAGAGAGAAAAATATCCGCTTTCATCCGGTATAAGAACCCAGTCGTCACAACAATGTTGTGTCAACATTAGCAATAGGTTGAAATGAGGTTGAAGTTGACATGTCAACGAAGAATCGACAGCAATGAAATGCTGATTTCGTGATTTACCTTATTTTCAGCTCGTAGACGCCACTCATCGGCTAGTAAAATCGTTTGGAGGCTATTGAGTGCGAATTCGCCTTTTACATTTGCCTTCACCATTGTCTCAATGATGCCTTATTATGAAGTAGTCCTCGCTGTCTCGATGAACCATGTTAATTAACACCGCGCATGCTTTGAATCATCAGCATCTTCCCAACATAAAATAGGTTCCAACAACTGACGCGAGATGGCGCCTGATGATTCTGATTTCCCGGTTTCATTCTTGATGCCACTGAAATGAATGCTCAGTATTTTTCGTACGCGACTCGATCTTTCCCACCTACAACTTAATGGAAAACTTTGGAATTCCTGAATATATTCATTTGAAGGCGGGAAGGAGGATCCATTTCCCATCCCAGACATCCCAGGCATTTCTGACTCAGCTGTCCGAGGAAACACACCGAAACTAAGGCAATGGATTCCAACCTTTGTAACATTCTGTAACCAACCGTTTCGTTTGCTGCTCGTTCAAGACTCCGCGACCCATAACGAAAGTAGACTGATGGAAAAGAATACACGTATTTAAAAAAAAAATAAAAAACGCTCCGCGTATGACAAAAGCGAAACGATTTCTCCTCATATCCTTGAAAATAAGTCCTTAGGTGACCCAAACCAAAACCCCACACGAACCCAAGAGTGGGTCATGATCCACAGGTTCGGAAATTGTGACTCAGGAATTCTAAGGCGTTTGTATTGCAACAGGCTCTCATCTCCCTTGGAGAAGAAAGGCCTTTACACTTGCCTTCAAAGCTCTGTAGAAGAGGTGGATTTTTGAGTGATGAAAGATTACCCAAACAATGACGCCAGACACAACTCCAGTGCCAGCTGTAAAGAGCCAGGTGTGTCATTCAAGATATCGCCGAGGCTTCTGATCCGGTCAAGGCTGTTATGGCTGCATAAGGAGTCGACCAACGGAATATAGTACTAGCTAGAGTACTTTCACTCAAATGAGAAGTGAAGAAGACCGATAAAGATGCGAAATAATTATTTTACGAGCGCATCCTGAAAATGAGGAAACCGGTTTCCATACCATAAGACAATTCCACGAAGTTGACAACTATACCATGACACAATGCGTAGATATGAGCGTATTTTCAGTTTCGCACTCTGCGCCATTTCAACATTACTGCATCGTTGAAACACAACACCACACTCTTACACAACGTGTCAAAGGCATTGCTACGTTGAAAAATCAATCCTTTTTCAATGTTATCTCAACGTTTCTGTGTCGATTGGGAAAGGTCCAGTTAGCTTTGCGCAGCACCAAGTCAAAACGATCCGAAATTAGCAAAATTTGCCATTTTGTTGCAACTCTGATTTGGCGACCTTGCTCTGGGTATACGGCTGGACAAAATCTTTCCCAAAATTATTTTTGAAGTTCTTAGAATACGCAGGACACATTTGGTTCACAACTTGGCAACTGTATGGGATGCGAGTGCTTCCCGAAACTACGTCCCCTCGACCAAGGAATCACGACGGCAAAGAAACATTCACAGCTATTCCATGGCTTCGAAAGCTATACGTGCCTGACAAATTTAATGAAAATCCGAGAAAAGAAGAGAGAGAGAAAACTCGAGGATCTCGGCCTCCCGAATCCGACAGAGAGAGAAGAGAGCAGAGATGGACTTGATGGGATGCCCGACTCACGGTTGCGCGAAGTGCAAGCGAGAAGGCTGTCAAGTGGCAGGGGCCTCACCCACGGAGCAAATGCACCAACAGCCCTTTGCAAGGAAGGTGACTCCTGCGGCGAAGAGGAGGAGGAAGAGGAGGAGATTCGATTCTCGTCCCCCTCTGGCGGATGGGAAAAAAGAAAACCCCCAGAAAAAAAAACCCACCTGTGATCATTTTCAACAGATTGCATGCATTACTACGACAGACTGGCGGCTCGAAGGACGTCAAAGAAAAGGGGGAGCATTTTTCTTTGTTGCTCCTTCTGGAATTCAAGGAGGGGGGGGGGGATTAAGAGTCTAAGAATTTCTATGCGTCGCATTTTCAGAGAATACTTAATTGAAATAAGGTAATTTTCTTCTTTGTCCACTCCAAGCTCGAACAATCTATTGAAGAGCCCTGTCGAAGTCGATCTCAGTTGCTGGACCTTCCTTCTCCAAGTATTAATAGAAGCCACGGATAAACGTTCTGGAGCACTCTCGGACAAACAGAGAAAATGGGAGAAGGCCGAGGCGAAATTTCCATTCCTCAACGAGGAGGAAAGTAAGCCAAAATCGCGAGCGCGAGGATTCGCGAAGCCGTTCGCGAACATCCCATGCAGTCGCATACTTTTCGTACCCGTCGAGAGAAACCCGTTTCGGGAGGAAAGCGGTTCGGTTTCCTTCTACGTCGGTTTCTTCTCTTACGTTGGCCAAAGGAAAGCTTGTCATTCGTCGATGCGAGGTGGACCGGGACGAGACACCTCGTACCCCATAGGACTCACGAAATCCATCCCGACATACGGAGATGGATGCGTGGGTCTACCTTTGTCGTCCACTCGGCCACGCGGGACGGTTCATTCCTTCGTCTTTGGCGAAAGGCCCCGGACCCTCCGACCTTCCGATTCCGTTCCTTCCGTCTCTTTCGAGCCGGTCGGCCGATCGACATCGGCGATCATCTGCCGCGATCCACGGAGATGGCTTTCTTCCGGTGTTCCCCCTCTATTTCTTTCTTTCTTTCCATCTCACGAGGGGAGCATTTTGCGGTGTGCCATCGCATGCCCTCAGGCAAGGTCGTTTCTCAGGAATCCCCCATTCTTCTCTTCATTTTTTTCCCTCTCCTCTCGTGGCGCCGGTGTCTCTCGTTTCGAGTTTTCCCTCCAACTCGAATGATCGAGGAAGGTTTTTATTTTTTTTTTAGCGGGATTTTTGCGGTCCCGCCGAAATACCGGGGAGGAATCGAAGCGGGGAGGGACGTTACCTGCTCGTCAAGGACGTTCCCACCGTTTTCTTTCCTCCGTCCGAATTCCTCTATTCCACGGCCGGCCCTCCGAATTCGGTATCCTCTTCCCTCCGCGAAATGCCGAGAAGTTAAGAGTTTTTCATGAAAGCCCTTACCACACTTTTCGACTGCAGCACGGCTCTAGCGAAGGCGAAGAATCGCGAGACTCAAAAAGGCCAAAACGGCTCCTGCAATGGGATTGAGTCCAAAATATAGAATCCAGAATCCAGGTCTGGATTCTGGATTTTAGATTCGAATCCAGAATTGAGACCTCGGTCGCGATCCAGGTTCTCCCTTGACTCTTCGTTCGTGCGTTCCCCTGTCGGCGTCCCGAGTGCGACAGCGATGAGAGAGATAATCATCAGCAAATGTGATCGACGGGGGGACGTGATACGAGCAGAGAAGAAAAGTTCCGTCCGTCGAGGGACATGGACGTGGATATGGACGTGGACATGGACGTGGACATGGACGTGGACATGGACGTGGACATGGACGTGGATATGGACGTGGACATGGACGTGGACATGGACGTGGACGGGGACGACGGGTGGGCGTGAAACCTGGCAGAATGCTACCAGAACGCCCGAATCCACTTTGCTTTTGCTTCCGCCACCCACGTAGGAACGAAGGACGTAGCCTAATTACAGTTAATTAAAACCACATATAATAATTGAATAATGAGCCTAGTTTCGATTAGAAGAATTCCCACGCCTCGTCGTCTCCTGGGAGATGTGATTTTTCTCGAGCCGTCGCATGAAATGCGTGGCACTCCTGGCTCCGCGCCTCGGCCCCGTGCAGGAGCTTTTTTCAATCGGTTTCGCTGGGTTTCACCGACACGGACGGGGGGAATGAGCCCTTGGAAAGCGTCGCCGTGTCCTTGCGATATCGCTCGGTCGTCCCGCGTCGTGTCGTCCTAATCCTTGGCAGTCTCGGAAAATGCCATTTTTCGGAAAGGAAAATGGGGAACGCTGGGCATCGTAGGCGTTGCGCCGACCCTCCCGGCTCACCTTCCTTCTTCGTCGCCCCGTGTACACCGTGCACTCTGCAACCCTCCCGTTCCTTGTTCCCATGTTCCAAGGGACCAGGACGTGCAAGGGAATGAGCTTGGGAGTCCCGTTTCCCCCCAGCGTAGGGAACGTTTCCCTCTCTCGAGTGAGAGCAGCAGGATCCTCTCTATTCGTCGACCGACTCTATCGCTCGCTTTCTACAGAATAAGGAAAACCCAAAGACGAGGAATGGGAAATCAGGCCTCCGTAATTCACATCAAATCGGTTCGCCTAGCATATATTCTCGGATACTCACATCTTTGCGAGTTTCGTAACACTTTTTTTCTCTCACTAATTTCTGCACAAAACTGGCGGCTTGGCCTTTGGATGTCGGTACCCAATGATTTCCATTCGTTTCAAGTGAGGGGGCCACGTGCTCACGGGCAGGTGCCATCTTTGGGAATCCCATGCCTCGACCGTCTAAATCGCACTTTAAAAATATGACTTAACTTTATGAACGGGTTTGTGTCCCCCATGGACCTCGTCACGTATGGCATGTCATAGGCAGAGGAATCCGGAGGAATAGCAGTTTTGTACATGACACATGAATGTATATTTAAACGAAACAGATCTTTAAAATTAATCCTGCAGTACATGACAAGAATGAAATAAATACTGTCAGTACTAATCTTTTCTTCAGCCGATCAGAATTTTATTATAGTTCTCGTCTATAGGCAAGCAATAACTTTTGCTTCCCTCATACTTTCTTTGGTTAAAAAATAATTATGATTTTATTGGTACTAGTGTTCTGGAATCTGCTTCCGTTTATTGTGATGTTCATTGTGACGGATGTTCTAAACGTTGACCAATTTCGCAGAAAGAAAAAATCGTTTGACCAAAATGAACAAGCAATCCAACTTCCACAAATGCATCAATTTACATATTTTTACATTTACAAAATACAGTAGTGGCAGGCCTACACCTACGAAATCAACGCAAAATAAAAAGGAAGGGAGCCCTAACGTAGGTCGAGGTGTCGCCTGATCGTGCCGTGGAGCCGCGGAAAGACTCGAACACGTGAGAAACGATTGGCAACATCAAACGCAAGCCTATTCCGTATTTGGGGATGCTTCAAGACCCACTGACGCGAGCCCAGCGGGCCTAGGACGCCATTGCGAAGGAGGCACGGTAGGCCGAAGCCTTGCACACGGACTCGGCTCCGATGGGTTCGTGTACCAGGTGAGGATATTCCAGTCCTTCGAGTCCATCCCTCAGCGAAAGACACTAACTTTCTGGCTGCCCCTTCTGTGACTATTTTTAATAAGAAACTAGATGCTTTTATGGACAAGCAAGAAGACAATGTCGACTTAAGAGACTAGGCAGTAATCAACTAGGATATGCTTTTAAAAAAATCCCCCCAAAATACAAAAATATTTTGCTTGAAGAAGCATAGGCCTACCCTAAAGTAGAGGAATAAACCTACCCTAAACGCTCGACCTTGACACGTGGTATCCAAATGGGTGTTATCGTTTCTTGATACCACTAAACCACCTTGAACCTTGAACTTGGAACTAGCTCGAAGACTGAATATTTCAGGGACATCCGGGTGACTGGCAGTTTTGGAATTGCATATTCTCAAAAATGTCTCCAACAAAATGGGGTCATCATCCAGGCAAAGAAGAAAGAAAAAGAAACCACATTCTGATATCATCTCGATGGCGACAGTTCGAAACCACGAGAGTCAGCGTGGAGGTTTGGGAGTGGTGATCTGAGAAGACTTGGAAAATCGACGACGGCGTTGCCGCTCTCCCTGAGGAAGTGCTAAAATGCGACGAAATCGGTGGGCAAGTGCGAATGTGAGGAAGTGGTGAAAATCCGTGGAATCTCCCCAACCTTCCACCCCCAAGGCTGACCTTCGGGGAAAGTTGCCGCCTTCCCATCCTCCTCCTCCTCTTTCTCTTTGGTTGCTTTGAGGCAGAGAAAGAAGAAATGAGATATTTTGATTCCGGCTCTCGATTCCGAGCACGCTACGATTCCAGGCAATATTTTGACAATTCCGACTTCCCAGAAAAATCATTCCATTCCCCGTTCTCTCTGGTGAAGAGATTAAGAGGCATCTTATGACAGAGGCTCCTCCAGGATCCGTCGCATCGAAGCCGCAAATGTGGCTTTTGAGGTCCGAAAAAAAAAACCGGACTCAAGACGTGTGACGCCATCACAATTACATCTATTCACTTTCCGCAGCGGGCGGCGGGGATGGAAATGTCAACCGCGTGCGATACATCTGGGATGAACTCAAACAAGAAACTAATATTTTCATCAGAAACTTCCGTTCCGGGATTTTAGGATCTGTTACCCGTAGACGGGTACTGATGAATGGACTAAATGCAGTCGCGCTCTCCCAAGGAACAGAAGAGCTGAAGAAGCCGGAAGAGACACGCTCTTCTATTGCCTCCGTGAAGTGGTGGAACGTTTCCATTCGTCCGTTTCTTTCTTTTATCGCGAATCTCTTATGATTGGAAGAAGATTGTAGGCACCTAAAACCCTCTGGTACAAGAGAAAGTGTATCGTGTGTGATTCCCCCCCCCCCCCCCAACACGTGGGAGGATCACAACGATCGCCTGCGAAGACACGAGGCTCCCAAACCATAATGGAGAACCAATACGGGTCGTCAGTTAAAGAATCAATCCCTTGTCCTTTCTGCTCCTAATTAGCACGTGCTCTTTGCACTCGGGAAATGAGAAATACAGTAAGGACTAGTGTTTCTCCAGAGACTTTCGAAAATACAACACAAGCGTTGCGGAAATTTTACCAAGAAATGCCATAACTCTATCCTTGTGGCTCGAGGTTCAAAGTTCAAGGTCCAAGGTTCAAGGTCCAAGGTCCAAGGTTCAAGGTTGCTTAGCGGTATCAAGAGGCGATAACACCCAATGGGATACCACGTGTCGAGGTCGAGCGTTCTTTAGTTTTAGGGTAGGCCTACTCCTCTTAAAGCTAAATATTTTTGTATTTTTGTGAGTTTCGTGATTTTTTTTTAGCAAATCCTGATAACTTATTGCCTAGCCCCTTAAGTCAACATTGCCCTTCTTGCTTTTCCATAAAAGCATCTAGTTTCTTCTTAAAAAATAGTCACGGAAGGGGCAGCCACTACGTCGTCGACTAACGCATTCCACGCGTTCACTCTACAAGTAAAAAAGTCCTGTCTCGACCAGAGCCGCACCTGCGGTTTACGCAACTTGAGTTGATTACCTCTCGTTCTTTTGCTGCCATCGAACTGGAAGAGCCTACCGCACTCGACATTGTCTATTCCTTCAATTATCTTAAAAGCCTGGATGAGATCGCCCCTCCCTAACCTTCTCTCTCTCTCTCGTACAGTCCCAGCACTTCTAAACGCTTTTCGTACGCAAGTCCCCTGACTTGTGGTCGTGATCTTGCTGACGAATCGTGAAGGAAATAAAATTGAGGAATCGACAGGCTCTGCCAAGCGTGAAATCGGTGTAGTTCGATGAAAGAGAAAAGCAAGCTAGGAGTCTTCGTGGAACGTTTTCCGTGAAAATCCTCAGTTCTGAGACACGCTTGCTTCTCGTCGGATGCCTTGGAAATCCGTTTCGGGTCCTTCCATATCAACTGAGCAGATGAGCGACGCCCGACCATCTGTGGAAAAGTTTTTGAAAAGTTCAACTGCTGACAAAGCTGCGTTCGTGAACGAACCGTAGAAGAAAATACAGGGTCCATAATTTCTGAATTTTTTTTTTTTTTTTTACCCCTGGTGGTTCATGAGATGAGAATTTTAAGTTTTGGTTTCTGGACACATGTGACCTCTCGGGGCATTTCCATAAGCCTGGAACGAATACAGTTCAAATTCCTTGTCGTGGCTCATGTGAAAGATCTGAAATAGTATAATGAAAATATCGCAGCATAGGATAGGTATGTAATAAAGGGTAATAAAACTAAACGATGATTTTAAGGGATTACACCCCGAAAAATTATTTTTTTTAGCAATTAGTACAAAACATACAGATTCGATCGAAAGAGGAAAAAATTTGCAACTCGCATGTGGATTTTCATCCATGTTGAATCTTTGTAGCCTCCGTGATAGCAATTTCAAGGCTTGTGTTGGAAACTGCCGCCGCCCGTTTGCACGCAAGCTCTATGAAGCGTTTGCTACTGCTGTATGCTGACATCAACTCAACTCAACAAGGACCATACTGAGGAAGGGTGCATCTCAATATGGTCCACCTATATGATTCTCAACTAGATGTCCTAATATGGGGGCCAATAAAAAATTTCAATACCATTTTTTGGGAGGAATACCTGGGAAGTGTGAGTTACAGCGACATGATTTCCTTCGAAGTAGTCCCCTTGGGCTGTCACACGCTTTTTTCAGCAGTCAAACAGTTACGTGAAATAGGGTTGCATACCATTTGTTGCAACTACCTTCAGTGCTACCGTTGTGGCTGCTTGTACCTCCTCAACATCATCAAAATGAAGACCCTTCAGGTGGAGACTCCAGGCGCAGGAAGAGGAAGAAGTCACAAGTAGCTAAATATGGTGAATACGCGGAGTGGGGGCAGGGCCGGCCAAAGCTGTTTCTACGCCCTGAGCAAAGAAGACTTCCAACGCGCCTTGACTGCTCAGGCAAAAAAGGTTTTGGCAAGACTTTTGTAAAGTATAAATTGATAGGATTTCTGTTTCTAGTCATAACTGTCGATATACTGTCCTTGGTGATATATTGTAGTTCAATGATTCCTGATCAGGTGCTGGTTTTTATCATAAGACAATAGAAAGCAAAATTGGGTTTATTACAGACTTGAAAGATATATGGATAACCTTGACTTTGGATATGAAAAGAAAAAAGGTTAAAAGGTTTCCCAAACCTGAGATCACAAAAACCTTGAAATAAAAAACAAAGGAACTGGCATTCACTGGGACAATCATCATGAGAGGGGGAAAACCCTGATTGAATAAATTAAAAAACCTCTAGTCTTTTGAAACATTGGGTCCGAGTCAACTGGTTCCACTGTGGTCTACATTTTGTGCAGGATAACAACCAACTTGAGACAGAACTTGATCACACATGTGAGAAAGTGTTGGGGCAGTCAAGTATGGCACGAATGAATTCCATTCCAAGAAGAGTGCGACTGGATGACAGGGTCAGGCTGGGTCAATATCACAGGACTGGACTTGGACTCTACCCCACATCTGCATACCAATAGCACAATGAACCCAAAATCACACCAGGCTGCAAGCAAATCTCCTCATTCTATATGCTTAATTTTATCATAGAATTTCAGGGACACATCTAAGCACACTTGTCAACCCAATACACAGGCAATACTTCTTTTATAACAAATTCAAGAAGGAAAGAACCAAAAATTCAACTAACAAGAGAGAAAAAGGTTGCTCAAAGATTACAAGATATGACACCATTATGATTGTCATACCCTACAATTCCACTAAGCCAAATATTCAGTGCATCAAGCCTATTAATTCCTACTGCATTAGGACTAATTCAAGTATTACAGAACTCCCCTCTGTATAAGTATTGGGTTAAATCACAAAAAATAAAAATAGAGGAAAAGTGATGAATGACCTAAAATGCAACAGGATGAGGCATCTGTTGATTGAAATAAAGGTAAATGCAATAAAAGCATCTACAGTATTTACCCCCCCAAAAAAAACAACCTGCACATTTGGGCTGTCACAATACATTGATGCATCAATATCACCATTGATGATTTAACCAGAAATCACAATGCATTTGCACTTTTAGAAACAAAGTGCCAGAATCAACATTTTTATAATGAAGGTGCGAGACAGAAAGGGAGAAAGAGAGAAAGCCTCCCGGGATGAGACTAGATTAGCTTCTTGGAAAAGCCTTTTTTTTTTTCTTTATTTTATTTTTAGATCCTGGCCTGAGGCACCTTCTGCATGAGACACTATTATTTTAAGACACCTTTACCATTCCTCTCCATTTCTAGTCACCACTTATGAATTATAATATATCTTGCTCATGGTTCCAGTCAAAGCATTGATTTTTTCAAAACTGCCATCATGACATCCTAAGTAAAATTTGCCTAAAAAATATAAGTAAGGCTTGTTTTTAGGTAAATACAGAATACACAAGCATACCAATGCAAGAGGTCATAATTTGCAGAGGCAGAAGATGACTGGGATGAAGCACCCGATGGCAACAAAGATGGGGAGCATCATGGAAGAGTCATCGCCTGAATATGGGTCAGAAATTTTGGATCCAGATGCAAACTTGGATTTTCCAGTCACCTTCTCCCATTCCTCTTTCTTGTATGATTGATCTCCAACTCCTGGAAGCTCTTCCTCTTCCAGGGGGGGCAGCTTCGGCACTTCAGCTGTCATGAGCCAAGAGCACTTATAAATAAAGTACATTCTTACCAGCCATAAAAACCTCCCATGAAATATAATATATAACCAAATCCTCATTCTAACACTGAGTAGCAATCCAATTTTGAAAGCTTATCTAACCTATCAGTTATTATTGCATTTATACCTATATACCTTATATACCTTCCTCCAATAGAAAGGGATTGGGCTTTCTTTTGCCACCCTATGTCCTATATATATCCTTATGCCATACATCTTTTACATGCAATCCTTGCATCTCTAGGTTATTTCCTTACTCTTGGAGGTGTCATCCCACAATATTCTTTTAAATGCTTTGTACAAAATGAGTTTGGCTGTTGAGGACAGAAAAAAAATTGAGAATGTTTCATTAGCAGTCAAGAACATACAAAGAATCCACTTTCACACAAAACTATAAATGTTCCTAGTTCATTGCAATAATAGAAAAATTACTATCCCTTCATTGTGAAGAGGTTAAGAGCTAAAGACTGAATAAAACAAATTCCTTGCTAGGCACTCAAACTCACCATCAGGATCACCCTTGAGAAGGACAATGGCATTGATTTTGGGGTTGTCATAGGGTCCTTTGACAAAATCCACCCTCACACTCTTTCCATTCTCATCCAGATTGGACTCTTCTTCATCCCATTGGAGCACTGTCCCACCTTTCCTTACAGTAAAATGGACCACGTCATCATGGGCCACACCCCGACCCACTTCATCAAAGATGTCCAGGTTGGATATCACCGTGTGCTCATGGTTGAGGACAACATCAAACACCTGCAACATCAAACATATTTAAACACTATGTAAAGAGAAGCTCTCCAAATTTAATGTTGATTTTTTAAAATTTAATATTAAAAAATAACGAATTTTCCATTTTAATCTGCTTGCAGCCTTCGATGGTCTGCGCGTCCATGCCGCTAGGTTGGACTAAAGTGATTCGGAAAGCCGTGGTAGCTCAGGTCACACCATGATAAAGAAGCTGCTGTTGTGGGCGACCAAGACGAACGAAAACAGGCATAACGAGATCGGCTCAGGAGCTCCATACTGGACCGGTCGTCACCCGGGACAATCAGGACCACATTAGTCATTGTGTTACCGGGGTAGGGCAATTCCATATTGCTGAGTGCTTCGGATCCCGTCTTGCTACATGCAATCTTAAAGGTCGGCTTGTCACCGGCCATAGCGTTACTTCGGCGCGATATCCCAAGGGCAGAGAGCAGAATCAAGCATTGAACGACCTATGCAACGGACTCTGGATATCGGGACTTGGAACATGCTGACAGAAACAAAAATCATCGGTTTCATCGCTCTAGATTCAGTGGTTCCCAAACTGTGAAACTCGACAAATTTTCCATAATAACAAAAAAATGTTATCCGCACACGCCAATCCTGAGTAAACGATTTAAAGCGACCCTTGCACATCTCTACTTTTTGGTCTCTTCGTGTTCTCCTTCTTCCTTGATCTGAATTCAAGGTCAATACTTCATTTTTGCTTGCGTGCGTGAAATGGCCGAGCCGCTTGCCTCAAGTCCTATCTTGTCCTCGTACACAATGTTTTCAAGTGTAGTGGAACAAGTGGCGACGGTAAACGGCGTGATGCCATTGATGGGATGACTGGGAATTCCACTGGGAAGAAACATAAGTCGGCAAAGAGAAAGTACGACACTGAGTATCTGAAGTTGGGATTTACCTATCAAGACTGAGTCAATGAAGTCGTCCAATATGAAAAGGCACTTGACAAGAAGGCATCCTGATCTGGTCGACAGTTGAAAATTTTGAGTGTAAGCTTCAGGATTGTCAGCATCATAAATTTTTCATGAATACAATTGTGACCACACCAAAGAAAGTTTTGAAAGTATTTTTTCTTGTTTCGCTCAGAACTTCAAAAAGTAAAAAAAAAGGAACACAATTGCGGAAAAATCGATATTGCCAGCAGCTCTGAACACGTGCTCCGTGGTTATTGGTAACGAAGCGGCAAAGAAATTAAAGGCTGTTCCCTTGTCGAACAATGCATAGCAGTGGGGAATTTTGGTCATAAGCATCTATGCCAAGGAGCAACTTTTGCAGATGATCCAAAAAAAATGGACAATACGCCCTGCAATTGGATAAATCGACTGATTTCGCCTGTTTTTCTCAACTTCTGGTATATGTGCGTTTTCCGCTTAATGAGTTGAGTTCGTGGAAGATGTCCTCTTTTGTAAGGAAGGACTCACTCGCACAAATGGCGAAGCATTTTTGAAATGCTGGTTTGTTTCATAACGGCTGAGCATCTTGTATGGAAAAACTGCGCACTCTATGCACTGACAGTACAGCCTCTGCGACAGGAAGGAGAAGTGGTTTTATCGCGCTAGCCAAGCATGTGAACCAAACGATTGTCACCAAACACTGCATTTTTTAGACTCACATGCAACGAAAAAAAAAATCCAGAAATGCATGAAGTCCTAGGCTTTGCCATCAAAGTAGTAAGTTCTGTAAAGACTCGACCGTTAAACAATCGATGATTTATACAACTTCCGCGTTTCATGAAACGCTCTTACTTCGTACGATGGCTTTCAGGAGACAAAATGCTGCAACGTGTGTAGAAACTGTGAAACGAGCTCCTGGGGTAAAACAGCAAATCTGAGTTTGCATTTCATTTTTCCGACGAAATGAGGCTGGCAAAGCTGGCTTATCTGGCAGATATATTTAATTTTGTGAACATTCTTAAGTTCAAAGAGACTTATCATGGAAGAAGTTCAACAAGCTATCGCAAACTTGAAGAACGGAAAATCTCCTGGTCTGGATAAGATCCGGTCAGATGCACTGAGAGCAATGGGCATTGGGGACGGCCCCTTGGATTGGCAGACAGGTATGGTTGTTACTCCGTTTAAGATGGGGGACTCGAGGGAGTGCACCAATTACCATGGAAGCACTCTCCTCGACATTCCTGGGAAGGTCTCTGCCAAAGTTTTAGAAAAGAGAGCTCGAGCAGCCATTAGAGAGGCCATGGAACAGTGCGAATTTTGCTAAGGGCCAGACCAGCTCTTCACACCAGATTCTCGAGAAACATTGGGAGCAAGCTAAAAATGTTAGTTTGTTTTGCGGATCTCGAAATGGCATATGACCGTGTTCCAAGGGAAGTTGTGAGGAGTGGGAAGTGCTGCATAAGTATGGTACAACTGTCAATTCCTGCGTGTCATTCAATCTTTATTCAACGGTTCTCCAAATGAGATTTTTTTCATTGGAGAGAGTGGCTGGAAATATCTATAGATCCTTCTTTATAATTTCCCTCCCTCGAATGATTAATATGGAGCCAAGTCATCGTATGCCTCACGTTGTGTACGTTGCTCCATCTGGAATGTGTCCTTCTGTGAAAGTTTTTTTTTTGCCCCCATGTTGGCGGCTAAAAAGCAAATCGATATTCACATGGAATCTTGACAGCGACGGTATTGCGAGTTTTCTTGCATTTACTTTAATTGAAGTTATCATCCAGACTGCAGTTACGAAAAATTTTTGACTGAAGCTTGCGATCGTTCCAGCAATTTGCACTGGTTGTACATGAATTGGAAGTATCCGAAACCCTAATCCGCTTATCAAGAAGAACGGGTACATGGATGTGCTTTCTCATTGGCCAATCTTGTTCACGATTCTAAATTCTATTAATACATTCGTTCGCCATTTCATTCCAATCTAATCAAATATCATCCCAGATGAATCTTTAAGACGAATCTTTAAGATTGGGGAAGTGCTTCCTGGCACCTTCTTCGCCAAAGCCTCTGCCTCAGGAAAGAAGCCAGAAGGAAGGCAAGAAGCACTTATTCCATAACTGATTCGAAGGAGACTGTAGTCAACTAAAGGTTAAAAATACCTGGGAGAGAACCCCAGTCGAAGCAAAGGAGGTCTAATTCGTGCCCTGCAGAAGCACTACCAATAGCTCACCATGACCAACTGGGACAAGAAAACCTGGGCACTGCAGGTACCGTGCACGGGTTAGTGCGGGTAGGGAGGGGGAAGTGGAGTAGTATAATCGCAGATTATGGTTGGGTTATGATTCTGAGTTAGTTGGCCTTCCGTAACAGCTTTAAATTTGGAACGATGGCTCATGCCAAAACTGTCTTGCCGAGTACTGTTATACAGTGCCAGCAGGAGTTGCATTTGATTGAACGGGATTGAGTTTGGACTCGTTCCCGGTACGTGTTGCATTCTCTCTCCTTTCCAGTTCTTCGTGTGCATAGAATCTGTAGGCGCCGCCTTGACTTCGGGGTCAACATCGGTGATATCGAAGCTAAGGGTGGATTTTTGAACAGAGCACTATCCGATAATGCAGCTTTATTTCCAGGAAAATACTCTAATATCAAAGAAGCGATTTTTGAACCGAGCATTTTCCATAATGCTCCATTTTATTTATACATCAGTTCGTGATTGTAATAGAGTAGGTCCAGAGGCCCTCTTTCGTCGATAATGTTGGATTATTTTCATCAGTCGCAATGGAAGGGCTGCACGGCTTGCATCGTGTGCAATCGTATCGCTTCGTGTTAACTCCTTGACGTATTTTTTCACCGAAAATTTGTTTTTCAGGTCTAATAGATATATTAGGAATAGAGTCCTCCACTACTCCTCGTCGTCGTGCAGGGTCGTTCACGAAGAAGTAAAATGCGAAATGATGGCAAATTGCATTTCATGTAACGATTCGTGTCGTGTTGAAAATAATCGAGGATTATTATAATAGAGCATTGTCAAATGCAGCATTATCTGGCCATTTCAAAAATCGAAAAAATAATGCTCCTCTTTATAGAGCTGTATTATCCAATAGGGCAGGGGGCAGGGGGCAGCCCCTGGCGCCCCTTGGAGTTAATAATTTTCTCCCCTGACATCGCTTGAGTGGGGTATGGCGCCCCCTGCTCTGTTGCTCTGCCCCCCGACCCTTCAGTCAAAATGCGCCACTGCTCCGACTGAAAATCCTTTCCACAAGAACGTTCATGAAAAAATATATGCGTCGGTCAGTCACTCAGTTGCGATCGACTACATACTGTATATATAGATATAAAGGAAGGATAACTTCGCTTTTGCCCACATTCTCATTTTGCCACCCGAACTAGGGAATGAGCACTTTCCCACTGCGACGAGGAGCGGCAATGCTGGCAGATATTCATAATAGGTAAGACTAAGTATCGCATGATAATACTTCCAGATACATCTGCCGAAATGCGAAAGAAATAACTGAAAACATTGCTATGCCATGATTCTGAATGGGATCTAAAGGGGTGATTTCGCACTTTTTCACCTTCTCAATTCATCACAGCATTAAGTGGCGAAACGCGAAACCCTACGCCGGATAATTCTCACTTTCCCACAATAAACCCGTGTTTTTGCCACAGGAAAAAGGAAAGCTTGCTCCAAGATTTCAGGGAGCATCTCCCCTAGTAGCACATAACATTGAATCAACATTGAATCCATGTTCTTGCAATGTTATGCGCTACTAGGGTCAGACATAAAATGATTAAATGAAGCTCGTTCTGTAACGATCGGTACTCTGGCGTGGCCGGTAAGACTAAATTACCCGAGGTATTTATGATCTTACTGGCAAACAGCCTTATCGTTACTGATTTAGAAAATTTGCTCCCTTTGGAAAGGTTCGTAGTGGTCGATACGGAATCAATTACCTTGGGCAAGGATTCCTACCAAGGCTTCCATACCAGGCTTCACATAGATTATATTTATTCTAATTTTGCTACCTAACATACAGTTCCAAATGCAAGAATATATCAGAGATATTAATAGTCAAACAATGATCTAATATCCTCAGCACAACCAAGCAAAGGCGACAGCTTCAGTTCGCAAAAACACAATGAAGTTCTGAGAAAAGATAAACAAAAACTAGCTCACCATCGATACAACAGCGCTTGCACCTTATCTCGTGATTTATTGAAATCACGGCTAACACAATGAAATCGAAAGGGGTTGTTCGGGCTCCAACCGTCGCACGCCCACTCTCCGATCTCGTCCTTGCTGTTTCTGATCGTTCCTTCCGGCTTCAACCACCAAGGAACAGGATCTGGCTCCAACCGGATCCGCCTAAGTCCGGCTTCAACCAGCACTTAGGTACTCGGCCCCAACCGAATAGAAATAGCAAGGTTCCAGATTACAAATGGGACCCTAGTCCTGACACTTGGTGACAGTAGCGAAGTCTGGAACACTCTGTCCTCTCACCTCCTCCTCCTCCTCCTGAAGTTCGAGGTCGAGTTTATATAGTGTTCCTTCCCATTAGTCCATGTCACGGCATGTCGAACAATGAGTATCTGGATGACTGGACGAATGCTATCACATCAATAATAATCCTTTAATGAAGTGGTTCTCCGGACCAACGTCGATTCCTTTTGACACATGTCTTGGAGCGCCATAGATCAAAAGGTATCATTCCTTTTCTAAGCCGTGCAGCCCTTCCATTGCGACTGATGAAAATAATCCAACATTATCGACGAAAGAGGACCTCTGGACCTACTCTATTATAATCACGAACCGATGTCTAAATATAATGGAGCATTATGGAAAATGCTCGGTTCAAAAATCGCTTCTTTGATAATAGAGCATTTTCCTGGAAATAAAGCTGCATTATAGCATTGTGCTCTGTTCAAAAAGCCACCCCAAAAATCGAAAAAATAATGCACCACTTTATAAAGCTGTATTATCCAACAGAGCAGGATTATTTTAGAGCTCGGTTCAAAAATCCACCCTAACATACTTATATTTGCCGATGCTGTCCCCAGTCTCGATAGTTTCAGAGCGTGCTAGACCGCTTCGATTCTAAATGTTATGTGCCTGAGATGAAATTGTGCAATCCCATAACGCAGGTTATGATCCTCTCGAGTAGTTCTGTACAATGCCTCTTAAATGTTAAGAGAAGCCCCACTAGAACAGGTGGGGAAATTTAAGTACTGTACTTCGGGGTCTGCTTCTCGAGTGATGGGCGCCGTACGGGGAAAATATCGACAGCCGACAAAAATATTTTGCAATTTTGCATTAACTCTAGGGCAGCGGTTCCCAAACTTCTTTGAATTGCGACCCACTTGCTGACGAACAAAAAAGTTCGCGACCCATCGGAATCCAGAACAAGGTATTTTCAAAGTAATTATGGCGTGAAGAAAACTGATCGACCTAATCTGCTGGGCATGTTTATCCTGAGCGGATGCGGATATAGTGATTTTTTATACTGGGAAGATGTACGCGACCCATGTTGATGCCTCTCGCGACCCACAGTTTGGGAACAGCTGCTCTAGCGCAGTGGTTCCCAATCTATTTTTATTTGCGGCCCACATAAGGGCACTTGAACTTTCCACGGCACACCCAGCCATTTATTTACTTTCAATGGGAAACTTGGTAAGGCTTCGCTGAACACAGCAGTTTGATACGAATCGTGATAGTGCAACTCTCAGCTCGTTTTCCACTGAGAGATGGCGTTCCCTCTTGTTTTTAAGTTTTTAAGTGTTTTTTTGTTGTTGTAAACTCTCAAATCTCACGGCACACTTAAGCCTTACTGGCGGTACACCGTTTCGGAAACACTGCTCTAGGGGACTGAGATTACACCAAGTCCGACATTTTGAAGGAGGCGGAACTCGTCAAGTCAAACTCAAGTCGCAGATACACGCTGCAGAAATGCGACTCTTGCGGCACGTGGCCGGCGTTACACCGTATGAGATGAAGCGGAGTGCCGCCATGCGTGAGACCTCTAGGTCGAGCAACTACTCCTTTGGATCGAGAGATCTCAAGCCTGTTGTTTTGGAAAACATCTCCCCCGCATGCCCCCTGAGAGACTCCAAAAAGTCTCCCAATCCAAAATGACTAGTCGGTAGACCTCGTGGAAGTGGATGGATCTTTGCCACTTTGAGAGGCTCTGTATTCCACCTGCCGAGCTCGAGTCCGTTGCCCAGGAACTGGAACACTAGAAGTTGCTCTTGAGCTACTCGTTCGAGTCGCGACGACATTAAGTTGGGAAAGGCTGCTTCGAAAATTATCGAGTGAATCAATTAATAATGACCATAAATCAGTGATTATGGCTTTCCAATGCTTGTTTCTCATAATTTCCTAGTCGTGTGGAAGTTGGAACTAACTTTTAACAGTACAACATTTTTGGGACCCTACCATCACAGTTGTACATTTTTTATTCTTATTTTGGTACTTTCCTTTCATGCCAGCATATGTATTGCAAAGCCCGATGAAACAAACTATGTATTGTGATTGCCTTAATTAGAGTCAATATTCTGCACTACCCTTGTAGAAAGTGAATAAAATGACATTTGACACCATCCTCAGCAGGATTGAGGCCATAGCATTGAAATGGAAACACCTCACTAAGCCCAATAATAGCATCAACAATGGTGGTCAGTTGTCACAAACCAGTGTTGGGCCTAAGCCTCAAAAATTGTCTGCAGGGTCTAAACACTTACCTATTAAAAACATTAAAACTTACACCTACACCTTCATTCTGCAATTTACTAGTTCACATTTTGCATCTTCCTGCCAGTTGCCTCTACAACTATACCTTATGTACTCAGTAAAACAGCCTGTGATCATAAATGCCTCATACAATGTCTTTTGGCCCCTTCCTTTTCCCCAACCTGCATCTATAAAATTTATGAATCCTGAAGTCTAGTTTGAGGATTTAAAATTCAAGAAAAACCTCAAACTTGGCCTTGGTGAAAGCTGAATTAACATAAACCATTCACTTTGAAATACAGCTAAGGAATTGTCTTTTTTTCTAACTTTGTTTCCTTTTCTCACCACCTTCCTGCTAAAGAGAGAACTTGATAACACAGTTTCTCACCATATTTTTCCTTCATTGCATTTATCAATTTTACCATGATCCCCATGGCAGTGGGGACTTTACATTATTTCATTCCAATTTATCTGCCAATGTACCAAAATCACACTCCCTAGAACTCCTTGTAGCCCATACTCATAATGACTCTATTAAATACCTTGCTCCCTAAATTGATTTTCCTCAATATAAATAAGTCCATTTCCTTGCCATCCATTAGCCTCCCCAGAAAGTCTTCATGAAGAACACACACCTCTATGACATCTGTGAACAACCTTCTGAAAATTATTTAATGGTCATGGGTGACTTCAATGTGAATGTCTTAGAAGTTGTCTCTCAAACTAATCATGCCATCCTCAACCTTGACTCCATGCTGGGACTTACAAATCATCATCTTAACAACTAAAGTAAATATATATGGATATGAACAACCAGGTCTCAACATTGAATGACCATATTCATTCCAATACAGAATTCCATGTCACTCAAGCAGAATCTGTCTCAATGCCAATAAGTAATCACTTTACCTATACAAGAGCATTTAAAAAATGCAGTAGACCTCACTGTAGGTTCAAATTCATCTCTGAGGAACAAGTTACCAATGGTGGCATATTGGGCAATATTAGATATTTAAACATATACAGAGTGTCCCAGAAGTCAGGGGCCCATTTCATGGAATTTACAAGCTCTACAAGTTACAAGTTACTAGTAATTACAAGGGTTGTGTCGTAGTTGTACGAAAGGCCAGTGGGACCAGCTGGAAGAGTTAAACAAGGAGACACGACCCTTGCAATTACTTGTAACTTGTAAAACTTGTAAATTCCATGAAACAGGCCCCAAGGGGTACACTTTGCCAAGTAGTATCTTGGGTTAATAACTACAATGTTATAACTGCAATGGCTCAAAGTAATGTCCACATTTGAGTAACAGATGGGCATTAGCTCACTGTGCATATGGTACTCGCATATGGATAAAATCGAGAGGGAGCGGGACAGGTGTATGCATGGGAATCGTGCGTTGAATCAGCTGTTTACCTCAGTTCATCTCCCTCAAGTTTATTTTTCCAGACTTGCCAGTCTGCATGCTGTCAGACTTGATTGTTATTTTCAGTTTTATTCTCCCGTTCATGAGCATTTAAATTTTTTCTAGAATTTTTTTCAGACAATTGCTAGAAAAATGGTGAATCACTAGACATTTGAGGCTACACTTGGAGAACTTAGACATGAAATCGAGCAAGCCTGTGCATCTATCCCAGCATAAATTCTTGCTGAAGTTTGCCTAGATGTCAACGGTGGTCACTTTGAACATTTGCAATAATAAATCAGGTAAACACGCCTTCTTTCTGCTAAATTACTTATTTATCTTTATCACAACATGAGATGTTACTTGACAAAGTGTGCCCCCGACTTCTGGGACACCCTGTATGTTCTCTTCCCTCCTTAATATCATTCATTTGAACCAACCTCTTGCCATCTCAGATGTAAGTATGTGTGCCTCCCTGAAATATAAACAAACCCAACTTGCTCTTAAAAATCAGTAGTGCAAACCAACCCACTCCTGGGTAGCTTCTGACACCTGCAAACTCATCGTGAACTTTCAACAATAATTACCTCCAGATATAATATATAGAACATTGGAATATCGTAGAAATGCATCACAACAAAGCTAAATCGGCTATCTACTCCTCTTCATGAAACCACTTAGTCTCACTTGCAAGACCATCACAATGATACTGCCAAGCCAGATTTCAGGATTTTTCCCACATTGCACAAACAACCCACACCCTTGAATCACAATTCAGGTTTTAGTCTTATGTGCTGCTAAATTTGTTTTACACCCCATGAGCATAAGTTAGCTACTTCCCCTATGAAATTCTTATGGGAATGATTAACTTGGTATCCCAATAGCTTTCAACCTGCCATACCTTTCTGCGCGGTTCATTGAAGTAAACCTCGCTGAACTTGAGAAGGAGATGATAGTTTCCGTCTCCAGCCAACGGAAGATCGTAACCGAACGTGGATCTGTGATATCGTTCCGTCTGGTAAAGGATCTGATCCTCTTGAGGAACCCGGGCGATGAGCAATCTCTTTCCATAATCCGATGCAATACCGGCCCCAACCTGACCGTGTAAGGGATCCCTCCGGTACTTAATTCCCATCACGTCCACGTGAGCATCTCCACCAGCGTTGATCGCGTAGATCACATCCAAATTCTTCTTATCCCCTGCCTTATCCGGAGCCGGTTCGTCCACGCCCAAATGAGTCTCAGGCACATGATAGTCTGCGACAACATTGGCGACAGCGAACACGGCGAGGAATGACGCGATCGCTGCGAACGTCATCCCTCGAGTAACTGGCGACTTGAATAAGTAACACGAACCGGTGAACAACACGTCATTGGAATGCCGCAAGGAGATCGACATGTGCATGCAATCTTGCCAGAGTCTTCCTGGCCAGTCCCTAACTTACTTTTGCTTGGGATGCGAGTTGCCCCAAAAATAGTGGAAATCAATCATACTTAATTCGATATCCATTGAGTTTCAAGTAGCGAGAACGAATTCAAACAACTAGAGAGAGATTTTAAAGTGAAACATTCTGCTTTGATGAATTCAGGATCGTGCGATACTAATAATTGACGAACATGATGGCGGCGTCAAGTGACCACGTGAGCCCAGAAGATCCCACGTTCACCGACGCCCTTTATGGGTCTGAGAGGGAAAAGCAACTCCTGGAGAAGACATGGATGGTCTGACCCTTTTTTCCTTTCCTGACCATTTTCAGCATTCATTGATGTCATTTTGCATCATAGTTAGACGTACGACAGTCGGTGGGGATTCCTTTATAAACAAACAGTAAACGATCTGTCATGAGCAAAATACGGAATCTCAGTTGAGGTCCAATGCCTTTTGTCGAAGTCAGTAGACCTAGGCCTAACATTGCATTGATTTTTCTGATTGATTGCTTCCCCCTTTACAGTGCCAGAAGCAGGAATCACCTATTTCCTACTTCAGTCACTGATTTAACTGAAGGCAGTCATTTTGAGACAGCAGATGTCATTCAGTTGGATTTCATGTGGCGCCATTCAGAATGAGGTTGGGAAGGGAGGTTTGCAATCAATTGAAAAATCACTGGAGGGAGTGGTTTTCCAAATATAGCTGTGGGAATGAACACATGAAGAAGATAGACAAGGCTTACAGTGATATAACCTGGATCTTTACTCTCCATTCAGTTTTGGAAGTTGATATGAAACTTTTAAACCCTCCAAAACCCCCATGTAGTTAGGGGGTGAAAATTCTATTTTTTGAATGCGACATCTTGCCCTACTAGTAATCATTCCTACCAGTGTACTATAGGCTCCTGCCTATATTGGAAGAATCTTGCATCCAGTTGCAGATACTGAGTAGTGCTGCATATCTCTTGTTTTGTTAGGCATATATTGGGTTTTCCATATTATGCTTTAGTTTGATGTTGTTCAGCATGTAACAGGTTGTCTTTCTCCCAGGTGAAGCCCTGCTTTGTGTATGAGGAAGACTACAGGGAATGCAAGCGAATCAGGGGTCGATTCCAGCAATATTATGTGGAAGGAAAAATGAAGGACTGTTCCATGCTCTTTCACATGCAAACCAACTGTAAGCGTTGGACCAAGGAAAGCAATTTTGATGCACTGGTAAGAATATAGAAGAAATAATACTAAAGCATGCTTTTGTCCAATTATTCTTACTTGTAGAAGTTTCATAATTCAGGCAATAGTTGTCTTTGACTTTGTGTAGAGCCATGGTGTCCAATATGTTCACCACTCACCATATGTGGTGAATCAATCACAGACATGTGGCAAATTGATACTCTTCATCAGTTGTATTTTTTCTTCTTTCAAAAAATTGCGCATTCTTTTTATTATTATTCCATATATTTTGTATCATGTTGCAAATATGGTGACCTGATCACCACAAGTTTGGCAAGCATTGAAATCCTATTGGACACCAAAGGTGCAGAGTCATATGATGCACTTATTTGCAAGTTCTTATACTAATCTCATGAGTTAACACATTGATAGGTAAGACATCTATAGATTTCTCTGCTCTTTTCTAATGAACAGGACATATCTGATTGGAAAGAAAGTTCTCGGAATTTCTTGAATATCCAGTA
>CAJPEV010000368.1:78204-125618 GCA_905338385.1 Darwinula stevensoni | reverse complement strand
CCCCCCCCCCCCCCCCCGCCCCCCCCCCCCCCCCCCCCCCCCCCCCAGGCGGGGCAGCAGGCGACTGGAGCGACTGGGGAACCTTCAAATCACCCTGCAGCGCGGAATGCGACGGAGGCACCCAGACCGTGTTCCGCACCTGCACCAATCCCGTCCCCGATCCTCCGGGTGATCCCAGCCTTCAGTGCCAGGGGAACAACTCCATCGTGCAACCCTGCAACCCTCAACCCTGTGGTGAGCACCTTCTGGTACTCCGCGCACACAAATAACGATCATCGTGCGAGGTACGATCGTTTCTGCGCATTTTATGACTATATCTTGGCAGTGACGGATTATTGGCACTAAAAGATTATTGCCAAAAGCAGTAAAAAATCGTTCTGCGCCAAACAAACAGTCTTTCAGGTCTATAATTGGGCCCGTGCCGCTTGCAATCGCTGCTTCGTTTGTGGCTCTGGTTGCCTTTCAAGTAGTGCTTTGCAAGGTCGAGCGGGCCTGCTGCAGGGTTTCTCGCAGCACGATAAGCCCTTTCTTATATATATATATATATTTTTTAACGGAATCGGCAGGAAAAACGCGAAGACTCGACGATCGACTTGATCGCCGCCCCGATCGGAACAAACACGAGGTTCGCTTTCGCATTTCTCCTCTGAACGAAACCTGCTTTCCTCATCGTGGCGATTTGCGCCGAGATGGCTTCGACGCGAGGCATTGGTTTTCGCCACGATGGTACTCGATCGATCGGTGGTGGTGATCATCGATCATGGTAATCGATAGCAAGTTCATAAAAACAAGTCTCACCATCCTCTAAAGCCGAAACGCAACCAGCCACGTTACATAACGTCATGAACGTAGACCATTTCGTGATGAACGTAGGCCATTTTACTGCGGATCGTCGTCGATCGCGAACGGCGCAATCGCTGGTGAACTCCAGACGATGACGATGACCGTCTCGATTTCACATCACGCTCGATTGACCTCTAATCCTTAATCCCCCCCAACCCTCTTCCAACAGGTAACAATACGTGGTCGGAATGGAGCAACTGCACCAGCAGGTGCCTGGATGGCCTGAGAGAGAAACACACGATGTGCGGGAACGCGACGAACATGCAGATCTGCAGAGGGAACCAGCTCCAGATCCAGCGGGAGATCTGCAACGAGTACTGGAAAAACAAGGTCGAATGCGGAAGTGAGTCGGTTTCCTTTTGGGGGGGGGGGGGGGGGGGGGGGGGGCATCCGAGATATACCGAAGCTCGAAAGCGGAGGGAGAATTTTTTCGTTGCGCACTAATGGTTTTCTTCATGCGCCTTGAATGAAGATAAAGGGAAGATAAAACTCATTATCAAGTATCGACCAACCGGCTCGCTCCTGCNCCACCACCTCCCCCCCCTCCACCACCTCCACCCCCTCCACCACCTCCACCACCTCCACCACCTCCACCACCTCCACCACCCCCACCACCTCCACCACCCCCACCACCCCCACCACCCGACCGAGTGAATTCTTGACTCACTGATTTGGTCCTCCGTATTTCTCGTAGCAGAAGCACAAAGTGACTAGGGTGACGCAGATGGCGATGCCCCAGCCGACGAGGACGTTCTGGAACCGACTGAGGAGCCCGTCCTTACGAACCACGTAGGAGACGAGGGCGTACATGTGCAGGGCCTCCAGGAACATGAACATGAAGCACGCGGTGAAAAATAGGTGCAACAGGATGCTCAGGACGCGGCAGAGAACCTAAAATAAAATTTTTTTAAGGGGCTTCTGCTAGGCTGGGTAGCTGTGGCAACGATGGAAGGAAAAACAGATGAGTAATTGATGAATCGATTTAATTATGGCGAAATTCAGAGGGGTCTGAGGCAAGACCGTCTGCAATCTTAACACCAGCGTGAATAACGACCGGCTCTTCGCATAAAAAACTTGAATGGAAATAATAATGGATAATGGATTGTAACGAGGACCACTTTACCCTCTTCCTCGTCACACAGACAAAAAAAAACGGCATGGACGCAGGAGAGGAACTCACAACATCCGAGGAAGCCTGCGAGGGAAAGAGCAGGCAGACGTGGGCGAGGGCCAGCGCGATCTCCATGTTCATCTGGATGACCCGGTCGGTGGTGAACACCCGGAGGAAGAGGAAGAGGATGAGGGTGGCGCCGACGAAGAAGAGGAGGACGGTGGAGGTGGTGGAGGTGGTGGAGGTGGTGGGGTGGGTAAGTGGAGGCGGTCGTTCTGCATTCCGTCGAGATGAAGGACGCGGTAATATGAGAGTAACCATGGCATCCATATGTTATAGTATCGTGTTATGTCTGGTAGAGGGAGCAATAAGATACACGTGGAGAGAGAAAGTAGGCTGTGAAAAAGGCATCGTTTGATACGTTTCCGTGTTTGGATCAATGCGGTAAGTACTCGTTGGGAGCAAATGGGGCCGAGAGTTTTCTTCACACAGTAAATTTCCATTTATTTTGCAGTGGCGGGAGCGGGAATTGCAATGGAATGTGCCGCAATCGATCGAAAAATCGCGTTTATGATCCATTTTCCGCAGTTGCTGGGTTCAGATGGACACGCCGTTGGTATTCGCCGAGTTCGTGCCGATCGTCGCTCTGGTCGTTCTCACTTTCATTCTCATCGAGGCTGCGGGCAGCGCCGACTTCAAATCCTTGGATAAAATCAATCAATCTCAATTCTTCTCGGCCCGGATTTCCCAGGTCGGTGCATCTCGGTTTTTTAAATCTGCCGTCTCCATCGCCCGTCAGCGGGGAGTTTCTTTTTTTGTAGAGGACGAATCTGTTCATCATGCCGATGGTGTTCGCGTCGTGGGTGGTGGGGATGCTGTCGGAATACGAGCAGAATCTCCCGCTTTATGGCACCTTCTCTGTCATGAACGGGGTGCTGGGGGGAATGGTCTTCTTCTTTCACTGCATGGGGAACCAAGTCGTGAGTATTTTCCCCTTGGCGAGATTTTCCAGGAGTTCGCATATTCGAGTGGAGTTATTGAATACTATCATTATATGTATAGGTGCGGGACAAAATGAAGACCTGTTGCAAACGAATGAAACGAAGGGAAGCTCCTTCCCGAAGGAGACCGCCCAAGAAATAAAGGGAATCCGCGCCGATGTGGACGCGATTCGATGCTCGGATGGTTCGAGGTGGTGACCTCGGGTGATCGGCGCCGATCCCCTTCTCGGATGGCCTCTTCTCGGAAGATCCATTCGACGATGGGATCTCGAGATCGGGTGACGAAGGTCGAACGACTGGACCGTTCAATTCTCTTAATTTTTTTTTTCCCTGTGTCACTGTAGTTTGTTTTGAAGTTCTTGACATGATTCTGAGTGATTTCTTTTGTTACATAATTAGCGGTTGTTCGTTTCCGTGATTAGAGTTTAGGGCTCGGGACTCCAGAGTTGGTACAGATTGAAGGAAAGCTGGTAAAAGCTGGAAAGCCCTTTCCTGCCGAGGCAGAGGGAATTCTCATTCCAGGGTGTTGCATCCGCAGTTCCGAATCCGTTTGTATGACACATAGGTCTTACATGCAAATGATATGCCATCGACATTGCATGGTGACGCCAGCCAAGGGGACCTAAGTGTCATGTTCAAACGTGTACCTGGTCATCATGAAGTATTCTTCATTCTGGCATTGCATACCTCTTAATTAGGAAGGTTTTGTTGTGGTGTTGTGTGCGCGTAGATTTCTGGTTCTCGAGTTTTACTGGCCCTCGAAACTCCGTCGCAGGAGGATTTCTGTTGCAAGCTGCTCTCATGACCAACATCTCTGAAAACGGCGTTCCCACACAAAGCAGATTGCATCCGAATGACTCCTGATTTGGGAACATCAATGGTCTTGAAATTCACTCTGCCTCGGCTTCTCTTTTTCATCCTCGCCTTGGAATGCTACGGTTCTGTGATAGGCTTCTGACGGGTTTCAGAGTCGGCGGTTTTTCCTATTCCTAGTCTCATTTCGTGTTATGTCATTCTAGTGTCTGATGATTGCAATTATGGCACAGATGGTTGAGAGCTTGCAGAGCGACGTGTCAGCAGCTCAGAGCCAGACTCCAACAACATCTTTGGGGATTTCGCATAACTCTCATTTCACTCTGCAACCTCACAACCAGTGTGAGATTACTTCGTTCTAGCTCAATATACAACCATAATCAGGGTGGGGGATTTTAGCACTGGTTCATTGTGCAATCTACATACATGGTGATTCTTTTTGCACAAGTTTTTAGAGATTATAGAAAATAGAGATATAAATATGTTTTTGCAATAAGACATGTGAGCAAGGTGCTTCTCTTTAGACTGGGTTACCTGATGCTGCCAAAGAAAAACCAACAAATGAGAAAGCAGAGAAGTGCCTTGCCTGCTTTCTCTGGAAATGTTACTTAGTTTTAGACGGTGATGTTCCTTGTCTTGAAATAAAGTGTGATTAGTGTGTAGCAGCAAGAATTGCATTTGTTAGAAAAGAAGAACCATTCATCTGGCAATGAGATGAGAATGGAAATACAGCGAGTGTTTGGAAAGTCTTGAAGATTCACTTCCTGGACTCAATCACAATGCAGATCACAGACTGAAGGGTCTTTCAATCCTCTTCTCATAGTAATGAGGTGCAAGTTCTTCAAGCCAACTGGGGTCAATCACTGTGACATCTCTCACATAGATCTTGCTTGAATGGATCACCTCTGCATAAAGAATCCTATGGAATGAATAAGAAAAGCGAATTACACTTGAAGCAATTCATATTAGATTCAATGCATGACTTGATGTACATGTGACATTTGAGCCTGTTATCTTGTTTTAATCCCTATATGTTAACAGAATCCTGTAGTTTACCATCAAAATTCTGTACCAGTAAAAGAACAGACTACAGAGCTTCATGCTGCAATAAGTGAAACTGAATAGGTCTCAAAACAAATCTTTGCCCATAATGATAACAGCACCATTGAGGCTGCTCTTCTGTGTAGAGCACAGAAGTGGGATGAATGTGGAGGCCTGGCTCGCCACGCACAGTGTGGTAAGTGCCAGAATGATGCAGATAGGCTGCATTGGGGAAGAATCCTGCTGTTATGCACCTGCACACTGCTTGCACATCACCTATGCAAAGACAAGGAAAAGAGTACTCAACGTCATCCATCCAACACCAAATAGAGCAAAAACTAACTTTTCTTCCTCCCATAAAATTTTTTTTAGAAAAAGTTCTCTTTCTCACTTATTCATACAGCCAGGCAGAGAGTTGAAACTTGTGGTTTGACAATGAAGTGAGGTAGAATGATACAATAAAGTTCCCATAAACCTTCTCACCTGGTACTGGCTCTAAAGGTCCTTCACTAGTTTTTAAGGGTTTTGTGCAAACTGTAATGAGGCCCCTCTTTTAGCAACCCTCCCTACCTGGAAAATCACTGCTGCATTTATTGCTGAGTGTAAATGAATTATGTTTTAGAATCAATATGAAAACACATCTGATTATATCCTTACAAACATGCCTTCTGGTACTCCATCAATCCAAACTCTTCAATAAGTTCAGAATAATCTTTGCAATTAGTTAAGCCAGATTCCATGGCCAAGACAGTCATATAATTTCCCTTCATACATCATCAACTGGTATCTGCTCTTGAGCCCTCCAAACTGTAAAGAATAATCTGACTCTTGACTATTTTGACTGACTATTCATGTGTATAAAATGTATAAGCCCCTAAAGCAGCAGTTTCCAACCTTGGAGTCACAACCCTATTTGGAGTCACAATGATAAAGAATGAAAGAACTTTCTCCTTGATTGTTCCATAGAACAACTCCACCAACATATTTGTCACATTGCATTCATCAAAATATGTTTATTTTGTGATGCTATCAATCTGTTTAAATCTGTTACACATAAAAGAGGGGTGCACCCCCAGTGACACACTGTATTGGGCCAATATTGGTCAATTATATTGTGCCACAGGAGACCATCACATAATATAGAAATAAGCACAAGAGAGTGTCTTTTTATTGTGAGTAGGGCAAACATAATAAAATTTTTTGATGCATTATTAGAAATACATTCTCTGCGTACAAAAACAGATGCCATACCCATATTTATCATTGCTTCACAATGAGGCATAGACTTACCAGCAGCAGAGGATGATGGAACCCCAAACTTGCGAAGCAGCCCTGCCATTGATGACCGAATCTCACATGCTCTCATCAGGCCCTTGTAGTTCAGGAAATTTACACCACACCACTGTTTACTCTTTTTCTCCTTGATAAAGGCATTGTAGACATTAAGGAGGGTGATGAGATCTCCCTCAGCAACTTCAAATTCTCTTCTTTTCCGTCTTGCCTCGAGGGCTCGGTTCCCAGAGGAGGGTCTTTGGAACACATTATTGATCTGAAGCATAGCCACCAGTGTCAGAATTTCTTCTGTGCATCCAAATTCACCTGCAAAAGAAAAACCAGTTCATTAGTGTTGTTATATTCTGATGACTGCTATGCACATGGAACAGGTATATCATGCAAAGAAAAAAAACCTGTCACATGTGTCACAGGGGATAAATGCTCTTTAAATATTACATACATGGACCACACACAAACAAAAGTGGCAAAAATACAGACCCAAAAGGACAAAAGTGGTCTCTTTTTTTCTGCAAAACAAGGCATTGTATAACAAACTTACTTACCTGATGACAAAAGCATTTTGGAGACCTTGGGATCCAGTGGCAATTCAGCCATTTGTAGGCCAAGGGGATCAGCCAAGTTACCATCATCATTTATGGCTCCCAGAGCATACAGAAGATCTAGTGCTAAGATCATATGTTGAGCTGGTGGGCGTGACAGAAAAGGAAATCGGAGGATATTTTCTATCCCCAGAGCCTTGAGCTGAAGAACAACAGGAGCCAGGTCTGTTCTTTGCATCTCACATGGAAGATGAGGTGTCAGCTTCTCATATGCATCCTCTGAGTAAAGCCTGCAAGGATGACAGACTAAAGATGAAAGGCAATACACTTCATTGTCAAAAACCAGTGTAATTCCCTTACAGCACCCCTTTTACATTATTCCCATCATAGTCAGCCTGAACAGCCAGGAATATTCACCAATGTCATTAACAAACTCAGTCATATATTGTCAAACATTACTTGTAAATGGAAGTGCAAAGGAGAGAAAAAGGTTGCTGAGTTATTTGTTTTCATATTGCTATAAAAGTTACTTTTACATGCAAAAACTTGGTTTGCAGGGCTAATAGGGCTCAAGCAACAAAGAAAAAGATTTAAATGTTCAGATTCAAGAGACAGTACCTGAACACCCTGCCAGATCGGAGTCGCCCAGCACGACCGGCTCGTTGCTGTGCTTCTGCTCGTGATATGGGCACAATGACTAGAGAATCATTCCTTGTCTTGGCATTGAAGCATCTCAATTTTACAAATCCACAGTCCACAACTACAAGAGGGAAGATCCCATTAGTATATATAGCATATAATAAAAAACAAGTCCCAGTCCGTTCATGAACCTTCTTTGAACAATCTGTTAGAGATGAGATGCCTACAAACAAAATCGTTGGAGGTTTGAAGAGTAAAGAGGCGAGGTGGAGAAAGCATGAGAATACCAGTAGACTGATAAGTTCAAATGATAAGTTTGGTTTTTAGTACAGCAACACTTTTTGTTATTATCACCATAACATTTTTGTTGATGACTTGTCCACAAGGGGCCCCTCAAACCATAGTCTGATGAGTTACCTGTATCTGAGTTGGCTATTTCTTCCATTATAGACAAATAATGGCTAAACTGGGTCAGACAGATTCCTAGGTCATGGAGTGAACTGGATTCTTATGCATGCAGAATGCTGAGCACATATTTACTTTCATCACATTATGAGGTGCTGGCAGAACTGGTGACCACAATTAGTTGAAGCTAGGCAAGTAGTGATGCAGTGATGAGAGGACAGGTTTTCCATGAAACTACTTGCAAGGGATTTCAAAATCCAGGTTGCAAAAGAGTCTGGTCAGAGATCTAGTTAATTGCAGCTGTAAGTTGGACAAAAACCCAATATTGACAACAGTTTAACTGCAACCAAACTACAAGTGAACTATTGAAACCATTCAGTACAAGGTGATGGTTGATGGTTGAGGTGGGATGACACCCTCTACACTACTCTACGGAGAGAGTTTTTGAGTTTTAAATTTATTTTATAACAAATTTATACTGGTTTACAGTTTTAATGTGCCAAAGAATGTCACATTTATCACATTTATGAGTTTGGGAAAAAGATTAGAAGATTTGAAGCAGTAGTATGACCACATATGTTGACAACCAAGTGAAAAAAAACCACATGCAGCATATTACTCTTTTTAAAGAAAGGAGGCTCACTAAAAAATAGATAAGAATGAGCTAGCTGCATCTCACCATAAACAATGCCTGGAATAGTTATTGAGGTTTCAGCAATGTTTGTGGCTACAACAATTTTCCGAGTTTTGTGGCCAGGATTTAGGAAGACTCTTAGTTGTTCTCCAGCAGGCAGTGCTCCATACATGGGAAGTACCAGGACATCATCTGCAACCAAAAACATGAGGAAAGGGTATTAGTGTGCATGATATGTTTATGGCTTAACCCCTCATTCACAAAAAATTTTCCATTTCATGAGAAAAACTGTTTTCTGCATCTATCTTAGATGATCTCAAGACATTTCCTTTCATCATGTAAACAGTACATAAAGAAAATACCTTTCAACAAGCAACCCTATGAATACTGTAAGAGCAAGTAAAATCCTTCAAAACATCCCCTCTAACACCAGGGTCAATCCAAGCCCACTCTGATAAAGAAAGCTCATTGAGATCACAATGGAACAGAGAGTGATAATAATAAAGTAATAAAGTAAATAAAATAATCTCCAGTAATAGATTAGAAGCTCGTACCACTTGAGAGCAGTCTGCAGGATAAGTCAAGCAATGAATAACCCTATAGTAAAAGAAATGTAATATTAAATGCCAGAGTCGTTTCTTTGGTCCAAGAGCAAGATGTCAACGCATCACATGCAAGAGCTGAAAATGTGAATTTTTGGTTTTAAAAAATGTTGCCCTCAAAGATCTGGTGGCTAAGCTCTGGTCCTCTACAGATGAGGAAACATCTACACTGAGTATACTGACAAAGTCAAACTCAACAGTCCCTCTCTACTTGAGATTTTATAGGTGAGTAAATGATATGCAAACACATGGCTCACATTTTGATTTCCTGAGACTTGCAACTTCTTGTTTAATAAGAGAGACAGCAGAGTCCACTTCTTCTTGACCAGTGAGGAACATCAAAATATCTCCTGCTTCCTCTAACCTATGGATGCGCATTGCTGTCTCTACTGAAGCTCTTACATAGTCAGGAACTGGATCTGCAATAGAGAACCATTCTGTTTAATCCATCTACTCAATCTCAAAAGCTATCTAATCCAATTACTCACTTCATCTAATTAATACATCTATTAAAAATTCAAATAAGCTTTCTTTCTTGAGCCTGTTGAAAAAAAAATATATATATAAAGTTGAGTAAGAAATTTCATTAGATGGCAAATCAAAAACACTGAAACTATATTATAATGTAGGGCCTGATGATGATTTTTCTATCATAAGAATGTAAAAAGCTGTTTACCTCTTATATAGAAGACCTCAATGGGAAAGGTGCGACCAGGAATGCTCAATATGATCGAAGTATCCTTTCCATCCTTCTTAACATTGAAGTAATCACTGATCTCCTCTGCATCCATAGTTGCTGATGATACAATCAGACGCAAGTCTGGCCGTTTCTATTAAAAAAAAAATTAAAGCCAATGAAATGAATATGGCAACATGAAATGAACAAATAACATGGAAAGAAAAAAGTTCTAAGTATGATGTTTTCTTCCATAGCCATCGATGCTGACCTTGATGATCTTCTTCATCAGGCCCAAGACCACATCAGTGTAAAGAGTACGCTCATGGACTTCATCAAGCATGACGACAGAATAACTGCGGAGGAGTGGGTCTGCCATCATCTCACACACAAGGATGCCCTCTGTCATGTACTGGCATCAAAGAAAGTTATAGAAGTTTTCAACCACCCATGACAAATTCCAGCAGAAAACAAAAAAGGAGGAGGAAAGGCTTACCTTGATTTGTGTTAAACCAGGTTTTGTGTGATCATCAAAACGTATGCAATAACCAACTTCATCCCCAACAATTGTTCCTCGTTCATCAGCTACTCTTGTGGCAAGCGCAGTAGCAGCAACTCTACGTGGTTCAGTTATTCCCACCATGTGTCCTCCCCTGCACCATCCTGCTTCTATCAGGTACTATCAGAAACAAAATAGGTTGTATTGCAGACTTCCATGGTGCCAGGAATGCCAACTGAATGAAGCTTAGTTATAAATCATGCCTCTGGATTTCTCTAAGTAGGCATAGGCATCAATAGTGGCAGGGCCAATGATATCTTGATGTCTTGTTTTTGGGGTTGACTAGATATTTTAACATACTCGTTAACTCAAACTTTTAGGGACCGGGCAAATTGTTTCGAGTTATCAGGAATATGTCAACCCCAAATGTCCCAATAGATTGACAGAGCAAATGTGTTGGAGGCTTTTTTTTTATAGCCAAAACTTTTCGGTTTTAATCCTCTCCACAGGCATCTGTGGGAGGAAGGAGAAGCGGAAAAAAAAAACACAAAAGAAACAAAAGAGCATCCTCCCGAACGGGTTTCTTGTCATTCATTCTATTCAAAAATCAAAAAGTCCCACAAGTAGAATTTTTCCCCCCTTCTCACCCTGAATTCAAGTTAACCATGAGAAAATCGTTATAGGGAGTGAAAATTTCATTCAAGATATCCGGAAATTCAAGATAAGCGAATTCAAGTTAACGAGTTTTCACTGTATTACTCTCAGAATTCATTCTACATTTCCTCAGACTCACTTTCTTTACCCGTTCATGGCTGAATTAAGAAAATGAATAACTAGGACATTTTTTCACCGCTTTTTCTATTGAACAGGCCTAGCTAAAGACAGAGCTTGCAGAAAATTTCAAATATTCACTCATATATTCAAAAATGGAATTATTTAATTACAAGAATCATCAACCGAAAATATTGAATAACAGGTTATTGTTCACACATGGGGAGCCCCTAAAACTTGGCCTTTGTCCCAAATGTATCCATTCATTCTTGCAGCATGCAGGCATATTCTTCCCATTTCCAAAAAAAAAAATTTTTTTTTTTACTTTTTCGTTCAAAATTCCATTTCACAAAAAATAAAAAATATCAGGTCACAACTTTTCTTTTTGATCCAGCTTGCCTGAACTGCAACTTATTTGAAAGAATGATGCATCACCGAAGAGCCCTTTTCAAGAGCTTAAGTGGTAACAAATAAAACAGGATTTGTTCAATGGTAACCGCATGAAGTCTCAAAAGATATGATGTTTATAATGATCATATGCCATGAAAGAGTTAATATTTGCCACATTTCATTCCTTTACAAAAGTTCTCAAAGAGAGCAAATGACATAAATCCATATAGTATTCTGTGAATCTAATAGTACTAGAGGCCTTCACATAAACTTGGCTCACTCAGAAACCTTGAAGATGAGTGAAGATGAATGACACTGACACATGGCTTCACAAGCTCACAATCCCATCACGATCCAGTAAAGTAATACAGGGTATCTATGACATCTATTCAAGTAAGTCTAGGCTTAACCATAACAACCAACCTGTGGTATCTGAGTACTCTTTCCTGATCCTGTCTCACCACAGATAACCAATGTCTGAAAATTCTCCATGAGATAGATTATGTGATTCCGGACATTAAAAATTGGGAGTCTTTTCCTCTGTTGATCGATGGACTTTGAGATATTTGGATTGAAGACAAATGTTGTATTGTTCTCAGGGTCCAAATCAGGCTTCTCTGCTTCCCATCCATGACGTGTATCACCTGGGGAAATTCATCATTATCACCATATGAAGATTATAGTTCTATAAGATAGGGCATATTAGGTTAATGCCATCTAGTATAATGTTCATCAAAGTTGAGAAATACTGTGACAGACTCCAGTGGATAAATCTGAAGATATAGATTAAATTTACTGATCTACACTCTTTTAGGTTTGCAGAGTTTAGGAAGAGTGCCTAAAAGGAAGAGTGCACTTATCACAAAGCAATCTACATCGAAAATTAACACAAAACAAGTACAGACTTCAATGTTGAATTTGGCAATCAAGTTTTTATTTTTGCTGCGTTTTCGTTGAGTTTGACACTTTCTACATGAAGTGGACAAGTTTTCACTTGCTGGTAAGATTACTATATACTGTCATCCAAGCCTATGGAAATGGTAATTATTCCAGTCTGCCCTGTATATATCACATTCAAATAAATTAGTTGAACTCAAAAAAATCTCTGCAAGTTAAACAAGGGCCTAGCAGTTAGGTCTCATAGTTTCTTCACTTGAGCCAAGGAATGCAACAATAAAAAAAAAACAGCAGGGCTTGGCTTGGCTTGGCTAGGCTTAAAGGCCTATTGTGCTTACCTGGCCTGAGAAATCTGGGTGGTTGCTGCATCATGAATGAGGAATCCAACTCCTTCAATTTTACGCAGTATATTGTTATACGCTGTTAGTCACATTTCGCGCGCTCTTCCATCCACATGGCAAGAACACCTCGTGCCGGTAATGGAGGCAGCCATCATAAGTAGACGGTAGTCTTAGATTCACTGCACAGATGGTGCTGCCTGTCCTGGATGTCTGGTGGGTACAGGATGCTGTCACACCACCAACTAGGTTCTTTTCCCGGACATGTCCTCTTTCTTTACTTTCCGTCCGGAAGGAAGGTGTCCTATGGGTTACCAAACGTCCGGATATTTTCCCTGGACCTGTCCTCCTTTTTCGCCTTGAACTTTCCGTCCGACTGCCAGGCGTCCTCTTTTTGGCTGTCCGATATATGGTAACCCTACCACCAACGCGTTCGCGCTTCAAGCCTGCCCACGTAGGATTGCCCTCGGTACTCTTGACGGAAGTGATCGCACGAAGCCAGTCGAATCATATTGCGAACGCACCCAGTTAAAAGTAGGGTGAGATGGGATCAACATTTTGACGTTAGGTACTAGACAGTAAGCAACTAGGATAGGCAAATAACAAAAAAAAAATACAAATATACAAATATTTTGCTTTAATAAGGTTAGGCCTACCCTAAAATTAAGGAACGCTCGACCTCGACACGTGATATCGAAATGAGCGAAATCGCCTCTTGATATCGCTATCTTGAATCTTGAATTTTTCTTTGAAAAAAAAAACAAGCAAATAAAGGCTCTCTACCGTTCTTAACCCTTTTAGTGGCACGCAGCCGATTCGTAGGCTATAAACGACGATATATCGTTCCCCTGGCACTAAAGGGTTAATTTCTTCCCAAGCATAGAGGCAATGCCAAATTGTCTGGCTGTAGGTCCCCCCCCCCCCCCCCCCCTGCACGAGAAGTTACTTTGGCGAAATCCTGACTACGCCACTGGTCGCCACGATGAAGAGAGAAACCATTTGGAAGTTGTGGAATTTCAAACACGAAGGAAGAAAAACAAAAGAAAGTAAGAGTTTCAACAAGGGGGAATCGTCTGGTAAAAAATCACGTTGAAAGAAAGTGGGAAAAGCCCTCATATTTCCACGTGAAGGAATCCTCAACGTAGAAGGGAAAAAGTCTCATCCGGTTTCTGATCCATCTTATTTTTACCCTCGCAGGTGAATGCTCTGAGTTTCAAAAGCCGGTGCACCAAAAAAAAAAAATCGAAAGCCTCACAACACCGCGAGCGTTTAGTATTTATTTCCCCCCCCCCCCCGTTTTTCTATAGGAGCTAGGAATCCTCTTCACTTGGTCCCTCGCTCCTCTTGTAAATTTTATCCAACGTGGAAATGATTTGATGATGATGTGGACAACGAAACTCGTCTATTTTACATGGAGAGCGTCGTGAATTTCTAATGAAATATCGATCTCGATCAAATATGCGCACGCAATTGCTTAAAAGTGGGGACAATGACGACTCAGATGTGAGCTCAAATTCCAGAAGAGAAAAGTCATTATCTGCTTGCTCAGAGTTATTTCTGTCTTGTAGTCAATTTCTGCATGCATGACCGCAAGAGACATTCGTGGATTTGTATTTGCACCCCTTTTCTCAGTCATATACAGTACTGGTAAGTACTGCTCCTGCCGGTACTACCTTTCAACCATTACGCAATATACTGCAAATGCTTTTCGATACTTTCCACGAGCACTCTTCAGACTAAAAGCAAAAGGAGCTGAAGAAAGCAACGAAAGCGCCGATATTCCGTCATGAAAACCTCATTTAGAGGTTCGTCACGCTTTGCCTGCAACGAGTTTCGGTCGGATCAGAACTGCTATTCCATGAATGGCTTTATTTTTCATCACATTCTGGCACCGTTCCCACTGTTCTCATCCGAGAATTTTCGCTGACTTTTTCCCCTCTTTTTCTCAATGAACTGGGGGGGGGAATGAGTCCCATTAAGAAAATATATTGGGGAAGCCCATTACAATAAAGAGAAGTGAACCACCTTACACTAAAGAAATACTTCATTAATAATTCAATACAATCAATTTGAATCTGAATCAAGGTGGTTTTTTTTCTGCTTGCCTTAGCATCAACTCTCCAGGTTTCCCTTTCCTGTAACTAAATTCTAATATTAATATTAATTGCAGAAATGTTGAGTCCTTTCCGGTTCAAGTGATGAAAAAAGATGCTAGTTTTCTGTAATACTTTTTTTTTCTCGATAAAGACTTCGCGTCTCCTATTTCTCAAAGGTAATTCGATTGTTTTTACCCCCAGAGCAGTTGATATTGCATACCCCCATTCTTTTTCCTTGTGGAAAAAAAAAGGAGAGACATCTACGTATATGCTCACATGCTCACCTATGATGGGTCACGTAAACACCCTTAAAAAAAAAATCAGGTTTGGGGAAAAATAGGGCAGGATCATCCTGTGTCCCCAGACGCGGTGGAGCCTTCACCCCACCAGGCGCCTCGTAATCCTCTCATCAAGATTGAAAGTGTGCGGAGGCGTCCGAGGTCGTCCTGCGCCTTGGAATTTTCCTTCTCTACGCCCTCTGGCCTGACAGCGATTGACTTGGGCAGAAGCGATTCCCCATCCTCAAAGCTTATGTCTAGGGACGTTCATCGTTAGCCACAATTAGTCACACGGCCTATGTCTCTATAGCGGACGAAAAGTCACTACCCGGATGTAATTATGTGCCTCCGTTCGTGAGACGACTGAGGATTTACGAGCCGCATATCTGGCAGCATCTACGACGATCACCTCCCCCCCCCCCGCCTCTCCTCCCCTCCACGTCGCTTGGGATGTCGTGCAAGACTCGGCGACGCATCATCCTTTTCTGAGACAATGACGGATCCGACGGCAGTGGCGGATATAGAAATTTTTCATAGGGGGGGCGGTTCCAAAGTTCCTACCTACCCTTATCTGGCAGCATCTACGACGATCCCCCCCCCCCCCCCCGCCTCTCCTCCCCTCCACGTCGCTTGGGATGTCGTGCAAGACTCGGCGACGCATCATCCTTTTCTGAGACAATGACGGATCCGACGGACGCGTAATTTGATCAGGGGGAAAGGCACTTCACGTCCACTCGGTAGTAAATGAAATTATAGCACAGGACAATATCGTGGCTTCCAAACGTTTGCGGTTTCCACTGTTGATTTACTGCTAACAGAATAACCATCATTAAATTAGGAATCCCCCTTTAAAGGAAAACCTGAAGATTCCCGAGGAACATGGCAGCAAAAAAAAAAAAAGAAAATACAGAGACGCTATGACGCATAGTTGTTTTCGAACAAACAATTCCCCCCCCCATCCCCTCCAAGTGCCCCGCAAATTGATCATATCAGTCTTCGGTGACAATCCCAGTTCAAGGACAAATCACTCCGTTTCACTTTCTCTGACGCAGTTCACATGATCCTTGGCCACATTTTTTTCCTTAAGTGGCTGGCTCGCAAACAGATGGGCGGGGTTAAAGATAACAAATGAGATGAGCCTCGTTTGGGCAGGTCTCAGCTCGCCCGGCCAGGTGGGAAATTTTCGGAAATTCTCGGAAATCGTCGGTGTTTGAATGACGCAGCCACCCCCCCTGACCCGTTGAAAATCCGGACCAGCGAAACGAGTTGGGAAACTGGTTCTGGCTCGACCCACATGCATTCCCGTGTTTTGCCCCCGTTTTCGATTTTGGGCTGGCTTCAGTGCGTCATTTTCGGGTCTTATATTTATAGTTCGGATTGGCATGACCTGTCTCAAAAAAAAAAGAATAGAAAAAAATGAAACCGACTATCCTGAGTTTCTTCAAACTTTCGTCCTGGCCTCTAGGTCTGGTCCCATTGTGATGCCTGATTAATACGGTATCATCGACTTAGAAAGAATTTTAAGTTTCTCTCGTTTACTACGCAACCTTGGAAAAACCTGACTGAGGGGCGCGGCATTCGTGTATAAGTAACTCGTTTATTTTATAATCAGTTTTCTGTCGCTTTTCACTTCACGGACGTAAGAAATACAGGATTCTAGTCCAAATATGTCAAAAACTTCCTAGACACCCTCCATGGATCAATTCGCGCGAAGCAACCGATCTGTAATTTGTTCACTTCAGCCTTGGCCAGAAATAATAAATGAAAATTTAGTTTCATGTCCCAATAATTTTTCAGAGCTACCAATACAGGATACGCTTACTTGAACTATGCATGAATACGCTCACGCCACCGTCGATGGTTTCGCCATGGTCCTCCCCGACCAGGAAGTTGGCAGATGCCTGAAGATTCGAATGTTTGTTGGAGGAGGGAAAAAGGCTGATTTCAAAACGGCATTTCAGTTGCAGTTCGGTTCTAGTTTAGGTTTAGGCTCTGTTCCTACTGAAGTTACATTGCGCTAATATCGATTACCCTCGCAATGAAATCCCTACCGGAACTGCAATAAAACTAAAACACGAACTGATTTCCAAATATTCCTCGAAATTTTTCGAAATGCGATTTCCCCCCCCCGGCATCAGTATTTTTTATTTCGAGACAATAGTTCCATTTCCTCTATTCCAGGGAATCAGCGAGAAAAAAAGTGAAGAGGGGTAAAGGAGGCAGGTGCGCTTATAACGTTTCATTCAGGAAAACCTCATGGCCTCACAGTTCAATCAAGTTCGCTTCCTCCGCATCTACGGGTGTTATCCATCAGCAGAGGGAATTCCAGGAAATGTTGAAGAGATTGGGGAGGGGGAAAACAGTTTTTTTTATTATTGAGAGGAAGGTCTGGATTTTCGAGGCCTCGTGGCCCTCCGCACGTGAAAAACAGGAAATCCTCCCCATCCATTCTACGTCCTACGGCTCCTTTCCGAGGAACTAGTGGATGATTCATACTCGCTCTCTACGAAGAGACTGTCATCACTGTCGCTCGTGATTGGTTCACGAGGTGACGTGGAAAGGTGCTCAACTGCCAGATCCAAAGCCTCTGTCAACTTTCAACGATTGCACTTTTTTTGGCGGTTATGAAATAATTCAGTTGCCATCGGGTGAGGTTTTGTCAAGAGAGAGAAACTGGCATACTACAGATCAGAGCTGTTTTTAAATGGACAGCTGCACTTTCAAACCGGGTGGCATTGGAAATTCCAGAATTATAACTGGTCCTGCTGCCTAGTTATAGAGGCCTGGATAGAACCCCGAAATTATTAGCCCAGGAATCATTTCAGAACTTCCTCTTTGAGCGTGAAGAATGAGAGGCTGGTTGTACACTCTGGCTGATGCTACGTGTGCACGTGGCGAAGTTGTCAGTGTTGTGAGTCACAACACTGACAGCCTACAATTCAGCCTGAATATTAATGGGCTTATGCTCAAAAGCACCACGGAACATAAGGGATGTATTTTCCCTTTGTAAAAGCAGACAACCGATCGTTTTCAAATGAGAATCCATAACTTTGATGAGAAGCAGCGCCAGCTCCATTGCATTTAATCTAAATCCAACGATGTCTCACACTAACAAAGGCAGGCAACGCACGAAATCGTCGAGCTGGGACGGAGCGACTGAGCGCTCCTCTCCGTTCCCGTGAATTTGCACCCCGTGACTGGCCACCGCGATACCTGCAGGCCGCTATGTTTGTATGCCCGAACGAGACCACGGTGAACGAGACCTCACACTCGGTCGTCCGCGGAGTTGCGTGTCGTCCTATGTGAGGTAAGAGTCGGGGAGGCAATTGCAAGGCAGGCGACCGTTCAGTCGGTCACTCTAATCTCCTGTGTGCAGATTAACATTCCCACTTTTGCTTTCTCGTGCAGTTTTGGAAATTTATGAAAAAAGTATCATGCTTAATGTTGTTCCTGCACTAAATGTGGTTTAATGTTGCTCTGGAGGCAGCTCCAAAAATGCTCTTTGACTAATTTTAGTCCCAAATGGTGTCCGTTATGCCGTTATGCGTTATAAGGTGTAATCGGTCCCAAAAATATAATGAAAAGAATACAATAAATCTGTCTTAAGAGAGGACCCTCATGCATGATAGAGTTAACTTTTTTGGGCTTTACCACAGGACGTTTTCTATCAAAACTCTCATTTTCCAATTTTAAGTCCGAAAACAAAAACTTCATTTAAAAAAAAAATGAAGTTTTAAGAAATGAAGGAAAACTTCTGAGTTGTCGAGGATTCTCAAAGCGTAAGCTCTACCAAGCAATTTACCAATGACTTAGGCTCCATAGACGTGGTTCGTAGTTTATAAGATTTTTTGTAGTTTTCGCTTCGACAGAGTTCGACAGATCGCAGAAACAAACAAGAAAATAAGGCAGGGAATATTCAGGAAATTAATAAAGGAACCAATATCAATATAAAAGGAAATCTCTTATGCGTTCCCAGTGGGACCACGAGACCATTAGGTATCAATGGCTTTTTATTCCTTCGATGGCGTAATAAAAGATAAATAGGATTTTTCATTGATATGGTCTATCAAGTATTAAACAGTTGGGAACTCCTCTTCCATTGAAACTCTGTCTATCGCGTGCGACATAGACTGTCTCTTTCACATCCTTGGCAATATATCTCTGTATTTGCCGAATGCCAAGAGGTGAATCCTAGAGAAAAGTGTGAATCATTACTTCTGGCTCACCCTGTATCACAGGGAAAATAACGAAATTTCCATGGAATCCGAAGAGGCCAAGTTCCCGGTACACACCAGGGAGTTTCTTGCCCTTTTCTTTTTAATTGTTTGCGAGAAATTCCTTTCCCCTGACTTAGCCACATGGGTAATAGCCACGTGACTTTGCCACATAAGTAATACTGATTACCGTCCCTTTTTGTAGCTAAAACTTGACTAGTGAACTGCGATCGTTGATCAGGGTTGGAGAATTTATGACATTCTTATGACACTGACTATCACATCTCTGAAAATCAGGAAACTCCCCAAGTCCTTGGAATTTAATCATCCTGAATTCTCCATGCGTTGCATTTCACCTCACACTGACCCTTTCACGATATATCGTAGCCAAATATGTGAATCATGCAGCGGGGTGGAGGCAATTTAGTTCAGCGAAAGAAGAATAAGGGTGGATTTTTGAACAGAGTACTATCCGATAATACTGCTTTATTTAAGAGAAAATACATTATAAATACGGTAAATAAAGCTGCATTATCGGATAATGCCCTGTTCAAAAATCCCCCCCACCCCAAGTTTACTTCAGAACCTAGTCCTGGTTTTGAAAAAATAACTCTTTGAGGCGTTAAATTTGTCAGATTCTGACAGTAATCTACGACGTCCCTCGGTTCCTTAAAAATCAGGAAATTTCTGCTCTTACTTGTGAAGGCATGGCCGCCAGAAACAGTGAAGCACTCGAATTACAAATACAAACTCTCCAGGCCATTATTGACTTATGGACAATTTTATTTTGGAACTTCGCTGAAACTGAAAGTTACACATTTTTTAACTTCTCTCATTGTACTGACGGAGTTGCCGGTGCTATAATTCCATTTACTAGGGTACACAGTACATTTTATATGTAACCAAGTGGCAATGGCACCAGCCGCTTGCCCTCTAAAATAAATGAACACCATTTCGGAAACAGGAATTCATGACAATGGATCTCCAGTATTTGCACCACGTCTGCCTCTTTCTAGCCAGCAAAGAAGGACTATCGCATGACTAAATGCTCTCAAGCACGTCCAGCCTTTCCGTGGAAACAACTCTTCCCCCTCCCCCGACAGATCACAAATGATAGGTCAACGTGACCTTGCCCAGGCACGGGCCAGGTGATCGCCCCCTCCCGCCGGAGCGAGGGCATATAAAGAGACGGGTTCGGAAAATATCGTCTCAGTGCTGTGGAGGCTCTTACGCGCGCTCAACTATACTCTGCGGTCTTCAAGGTGAGTCTCTTCCGACGCACTTCGTTCCTGTCTGTGTTTTTTTTTTTTTTTTTTTTCCACGGCCCTTCCCCTGAACTGGATTAGGGATCCTTTCCGAAACAGGACGTTTCATTTTCCGAATCGAGTATAAAGTAAATATACCCGGAAGATATACAATTTGGAGGAGGTCCAAGTCACGCTCCTTCAAACATTCAAACCAAGCAGATCACTTATTCTCCCAAGCGTGTGGAAAATGAACCTTTACTTCTCTAGTTTCTCCAGTTCTCCTCTCCAGGAAATCCCAGTGGTGACTAACATGTCCCAATCCCGTCCCCATTAATTGCTTAATTGATTCCATATTGAATCCAGGTCAAGAGAACGGTATCTTACCTCATCGGAAACTCCTTGCCTAATACCCCCGGTCACTCCACGTTGTACCCACTGGGTGATACGACGGGTACGACGGGGTCAGGCCAACTTTTTTGTTATTATCAGATAACATGTTTTTAACATAACAGCACTTGTACTTTTTATCATAGCATATTAACGAGTTCTATATTTGGGCATTTCTTTCTGACTCAACGTGTGAGTTCATCTAATTTAGAGATTACTATTCACTATCGTGGATCATCGCATGATTCGTTGCTTGAGACAGTGAATCCTAAGTGCCAGAGCTTAACATATGAAGCGAAAATTTTGGGCAATAGCGGGCAGAGCTGAGGCTTTTTCAGATAAAGCGGGGGAAAAAATATGAAAAATGAAAAGCTACTTTTTCACGACACGTTTGAGCATCAACCAGCACTAATGGTCTAGAATTTGGGGTGAGGAGGGGGGCCATGTGAAAGGATTCGTGCCAATATCATTCCTGATAATAAAAAGCTGAGAACTGAGCGTACTTATTTCGACTTATTTCCCTGCTTTTATGGAGCAACTCCTAATTTGGTCTAGATGGAACCTTACGCAACTTGCGTAACGCCTTAACGGGTATAGGTGATCTTCGGAATTCTCAATTCGGAGAGGGTTTGAGCCAAGGTTCCCTCAAAAAACCAGAATTTCTCATTTCTCATTGAATATAACATCTCGAGGAGAAATTAATTGAGTAACTCGAGATGCAGCGGACAGCACGGAGATGCCTGCTGTCGATCCCCCACGCGAGAGTCCTGCCGAGGCGATGTGGTACTGTGTTCTGAGTGGACTCGGTATATTAAAGGAGCGACGCAGAGATGTCATTGGTCAGCATGTCTGATGTCAGCAGCACTGCACGGAAGCACGTGCAACGAAAGGGAAAATAGTCAAGAGTATTCCCATAGAAAAAAAGGACAGTGACTCGTTCAGTTTTGTGCGTGTGCGTATGTGTTTTTGGAAAGGGAATCTAGAGTGAAAGTTCCTGATCGAAAAAATGTCCTTGTACTACTTGCAGGTTCCCTCGGAAAGCAGCGCGTGTTTGAAATTCGCTCTCCAACCTCAAGTGAAAATGTATCAGTACTTTCCGCTCCTCTCTAGTCCGCTTTCCATTTTGGGAATATTCGTCTTCTTGGTGTCGTGGGCGTATCAGACGGGTAAGAAGCGGCCCCATTCCCGGCCTCATCATCGTGTCAAGCATCCGCCTTTTCCTTTGCAAGGTAAGCGGTTTCCGTCACTACTTCTATTTCTGAGTTCGACAGTATGCCAAGACGGAATATAAAATAATTCGCACAAGTAATTTTACTTCACCTTGACAAGTAGATTTGGGTGTTTTCTCTTTAAAAAAAAAACTATTTTTGTCTCTTCCCCCTTCCGCCCTTTTTTTTTAAGCAATGACACTTTCATGCCATTTAATATAAACGGCATAATTTTTTATTGAGTCTGAATGTAATACGTGACTTTGCAAACTTACTACATATATCTTTGCTGATATTTTTATTTTTTTCTTTTTTTTTTTTTTTTTTTTTTTTTTTTTTTTAGTGGTTCGGCCTTCGGCCACGCATCGATAAAGATTGCTCAACGCATAATGGGACGGAATGAAACCGCGACGCCACTAAGACTGTGCAATACACAGGTGTAAGGCCAATCATTTCTCGCATGGTGTCCACTATAGTGAACTGAAAATTTCTTTATGATGAACTGCGATGTTTATCCTTTGTTTCGCGAGATCGCAGATTACAGTTATTGCCAGGGAAGTAGTAACGTCAGTAGGACCTGCACGGTGCGAACCTCCTTTCACATTTTAGGCGTCCACAAACTCTTATGCAGTGCTTACGTCATTGTAGAGACCTACTTCATTGATATCCACGGCCTCCCGGGTCCACATTTGATTCCAGAGTATTTAATAGCTTTCCCACTTGGTAACTACAACTGGCGTCAGTCCCGGCTTATGGTGAAATGAGCGGGAAGCGATTGATGTTCAGACCTTCGGCAGGTTTTCATGGCCACGTAACGGGCTAGTACTTGCATCATGTTACTTCCGCGACAAGAATCATGTCCCTGGCGCCCTTCATAGAGGAGGAGGTATAGGAATGCCATGATTTACATGTACATTAAAATAAAAATATCAGCAAAGATATATGTAGTAAGTTTGCAAAGTCACGTATTACATTCAGACTCAATAAAAAATTATGCCGTTTATATTAAATGGCATGAAAGTGTCATTGCTTAAAAAAAACGGGAACCTGGATAAAATAGTTGACCTCAACTGACGATATGCAGCTAATACGTAACCTCTTTTCTTACCCAGATGCCAGCCACGAAGAGAGTGCTTTCCTCCCCCACCACGACGAGGAACTGGAACACATTCCTTATATACACGAGACTCTTACCTTGGAAGAATCGAGACAGAGGAGTTTAGAGTTTTACAACCTCATGAATCGACGAAGAACTGTTCGATTCTTCTCCAATAAACACGTACCCATGAACATTGTGGAGAATCTCATTCTAACGGCAGGTACGCGAATCTGTTTTTATTCTGCATGTGTACCCTAGTAGCACGTAACATGGAAACATGGATTCAATGTTGAAATAACATTGAATTAATGTTGATTAAATATAGAATCATTGTTGAATCAACATTGATTCAATGTTGAATCAACATTGATTCAATGTTGAATCAACATTGATTCAATGTTGAATCAACATTGATTCAATGTTGAATCAACATTGATTCAATGTTGAATCAACATTGATTCAATGTTATGTGCAACTAGGGTAGGTTATGCTGGTTGTAGGATTCCCTGATCGTTTGGGTCTGTCCGGCATCCAGCATTAAGACTAATTCAAAAGCCACTTCTTTACAGTTAAGAAAGCAACATATGGAAGCTTTGCTTTGATTATTGCCTATTAAATCTCTGATGCATCCTGATCTGATGATCAGGATGCCCCTTGAATAACCTCTACTTCCATGGTTTTGCTACAGCGATTATGTCTCGTACCCAGTCCATCCAAAAAAAAATCCTGGAAATCTGAGGAAGAACCTAGAAGGATAGGACCCACGTGCGCGGATATATTTTTGGGCTACCATGAAAATGGTCATCTCGGCTCGTGGAATCGCGTGACATTAATATCGTAATTGAAGAAAGCAGCGGAAGAAAGCAGCGTAATTGAAGAAAGCGATGATTTTAGACGGTAGTTTTCTGTTCCTTGAATGCGAACGCTCCCGAGATTCATTAGCAGTCTACCAGCTCAAGCGGAGCACTCAGTGGCGAAATTCTGCCTCGGGGTTGAAAGGTCCCATGCCTGCTAAGTGTTCATGCAATACGGGAAGAAGCTGTCAATCACTTTCGGGTGGCTTCGCAATCTCATGACAATGGATAATTTAGTTGTATTATTTAATACCTGGCTTTATTAATTAAACAGGTTGCCTTCTAGCCACAAGTACATCGATTATAGTGCCGTTTCCTTAAAATAGAAATATTAAACATGCTTGAAATTAGACCAACTGCAATGGTATCTAGCACATCCGGAAATGTTCAAGTAAACATATTACGACATGCAGCGTTCTATAATCTGGGTTCGGATGTACCAGACGCATGAAAGTACAGTAGTACATGAGTTGCGATTTTATAATACTGGCACTGAAAAAAGCCTAAGGGTTGTCATAGGGCCTTCTCACATTATAGCTCATTTAATATTAAGACTAGGAGAGAGAATGGAATTGGCCAATTCCTTTTGTCTTTATGTACATAGGCACGTCTCCGAGCGGCGCTCACACGCAACCGTGGATATATGTCGTGGTGTCAGACCCGGGAGTGAAAGCGCAAATACGCCAAGTCATCGAAGAAGAAGAAGAAATAAATTACAAGAAGCGAATGGGTGAGATTCTCTCTCTCCATTCAGCACGGCAAAATGAATTGGCAACTAATGGCATCCTGTGTATGCAATAAACCAGGAAAGGAATGGGTAGCAGACCTGGCGAAGTTCCGGCTTAGTTGGGAAAAGCCCTACTTGACGATAGCCCCACATTTGATCTTGGTTTTCAAGGAAATTTACGGGTTCAAAGCTGACGGGACCAGGCAAACTAACTACTACAACGAACTCGGCGTCGCCATTTCAGCTGGAATACTCTTGGCTGCAATTCAGGTAAGCTTGAAAAGTGAATTGCTTAGTGAGCAAGTAAAGCGTTCCTCAAAATTAGTCCCCTGTCAACGTTTCCTCCTCCATAGAATGCTGGATTAGTGACTGTTACCAGCACCCCCTTGAACTGTGGTCCGCGACTGAGAGCAATCCTTGGAAGACCCGCAAATGAAAAACTCCTCATGCTGCTTCCCCTGGGATACCCGGCCCCAGATGCCACTGTTCCGGATCTCATACGCAAGCCTTTAAATGAAATTATGATACGGGTGTGAACACGAGTATTCTTGTCTTCGCATCGGGTTCGGTGTATTGCCGCATCAAGGAGACAAGACAACTATGATCCGTCAGTTTATTCTTGTTTGGTGGGATCTGTAAAAGTCACGCCTACCTACTGATGACTTGTGAGGTCAGACGCTTTCATGGCTCATCGCTGAACATGAGTCGTGGCTGGATAGGATATAGAACTTGTGGAATTCTTATCCCGGAAGTGAACTTGCATGAATGACCGCATGGGACGGATTGTCACGCGGGTCAGTGTTGCATCAATGACTTTCTACACTGTAGTTAGGGGTGCTGTGTTGGTTTGTGAAGTGTTGTTCATCGTTTATGATTAGCGATATTACGCATGATGTTCTTTTTTGGAATGTTTGTATTGCACTCAAATTTTACCTTTCAGTTTCAATGTTTCATTTGATTGTGAATTGCTGACGAAAAAATCTTGCATCTATGAGAGGCTGCAGAACACGTGAAGAGCAGATGATTACATCCTCTGTATGTTGTACCTACCATGCTGTTTTTCACACAATGAAATTCCTACCCTTGGACGAGAACAAGCATTTTATTCCTGAATGCGTCGACCTCCTAAATGATGAATGGCCGAGAAGTTCAACTGCAAGGTTTGTTTTCAGGTGGTTTTTACACCTCTTGCGCTGATGCTCGATTCAGCGCTCAAGCCTAGGCCTAGCCTACTACCCAGAAGTGCATTAGCCTGCTTTACTGCCATGCATTTGATCGCATTCATCAACGCAACCATCTGTTCACCCATCACTCATCTGTCGTAAAGGATGGCGAGCGCAGAAACTTGTCATTGCCTTTAGTCTAGGAACATCAATCTCAATGAGCCTAACGTTAGAATAGCTTGAGGAGACAGACATCTCCATTCCTTGCCCTCTATAAACAAGTGAGGAATTATTTAAAGTTCTCAACTTTTGATGCCCAGCCATACTATGATTTTACACTGCACAGGACATCTTGACAGATGTACAACTCTATCAATGCACAATTCAATTAGACATCCATGGCTGTCAACTCTAATCAGCTGATTCTACATTTCTTATTGGACTTGTTATGTAAAGAAAACATCCATATGTTTATTCAGTCAGAAATATTGCTTCATTAGCTCCCTTGAATCATGACTTGTTACATTATTGTTGCATTGGTCTCCTTTTTTGACAGACAGCATAGCCTTGAGCAATCCCATCCAGCCTTCCCACGATCATTTGTCCTGGTGGATTCTGTTGATGGATATGAGAGAGTCATTGGGCATACCAGGATCTGCAGAATTCCCAGTGATGAGTCTTCATGCTGGATAGAATCAGGTTCTCATATTCTATTCCATTGTTAAATGTGTTAAAGGCTAATTTGAAGGCCACTTATGCATTCAGTTTAGTTTCACCTCTCTTTTCAGTTATTATTTCAAGATGCCTTAGAGGGAGAGGACTTGGAAAGTTACTCATGAACGAGTCGGAGGAATATATGAAAAGGTGTGGTTACTTACATATGCATTCTTGCTTCATCTTGATAAGGGCTTTGGATGGATGGATGGATTACGTTCAATAACTTTGATGGGTATGATTTCTAGATTGGGCTTCAATAGACTATATCTTTCATCTCAAGAAAAAGAAGCATTCTATGCCAAGTTAGGTTATATGCCATGTGACCCAGTGTCACATACTGCATTCAGTGACTGGAACCTGGCAGAGAAAATCAACTCTCTGATTGTGAGTTCATATGCAATTCACTTTCTTCTCCATTAACCTTCAACTTGCAACTGGTATTCACATAACCCCAAGAAAATTATTCTTGCAACTGGCGACTCTCCTCAATCCTGAGAATAATGGAGTATATACTTTTTTAAAATTATTTTTGACACCCATATACCAATAGCTTTCCTTTCATTTGGACAGTACTGATGTAGCTGTTGTCATGGCAACATAATTAAAGGCATTCAAAACTGTTAGGTAGGGTTCACTTAAGGCATTTAAATCTGCCTTTAAAGGTTAATCACAAGATTTTATGAGTGTTAGATAAATAATCCATAGCTCTCATTCCATCAAAAATGCATATCCAACACACAACTAGTTATTTCTTCACTAATATTAAAATACTACAGTTCCAATGCATTGGTTGTAACAAGAAGCTACCTCCCAAGGAGAAAAAAATGATTCATACTTTTAATTTTTCATACATGTCCCAAGATTGCCAAGAAGGCTTGGAAAATGTACTGCCCACTCCTCACCTACTAACCAATCATGATACAAGTGTCATCATAGTCAGTTCAGTTATTCAAAGCTAAATGGACATGATTTAATTTTCTGCATCTGAAAACAGTTTGCTTCCAAACACGAGGACCTTTTCTCGAGGACTACGACAAACCACGTACAGCTTCACATTAAGGGTCAGTATATTCCCTGGCTCATTTGAAGTTTGGGATGCAGGCACTTGACACTTTTCATTATGGTGTTCCTAGAATATGATTCTGAATTTTAAAATATTTAAAATAAAAAAAATTGGGTGGCACATAAAAAACATGCAGAGATTTGTGCTTTGTGTGATTTCTCAACTACCAGGTGAGTCAAAGGCTCACAAATAATTTCATGTATCTTTCCTCTCAGCCCCATGAAAACTATACATTTCTAGCTACCAGGGTACATCCAGAGTGGTTGTCCAACTAGCTCACCAAAAAATTTGCCACACCTTGCACAGTTTGCAAAGAGCTGCACAAGCATTGTACGATGTCAAGCTAACATCTTACTTGGTGCTAAGAGTCTCACAGGTGAGTTGAGTGATCAAGATGGATCACTTGATTGCAAAACAGAGCCATCATTCAACCGACCTGGATTGAGATCACTGGTGGAGATCTGCTAGTCCATCACTTAATGGAAAATGAGATCACATGCCAAATGGAAAAGCCAAAGGAGGACCCATTATGCTTCTTCCCATATAAGATGAGGTGTGATATGAAATTTTTCTAGTTGTCTGTCAAACAACCACTCTAGGTGTACTATAAATTAATATAAATTCTTAGTTTTCATGGAGATAAGAGGAAAGCTAAGTGCGTATCTGGTATTGTTTGTACACCTCTGCCTCATCTGGAAGTTGAGAAATAAATGCAAAAATCTTGATGCATTTTTTATGCATAACCAAGTGTTTGATAATGACTTCAATATTGGAAACATTTATGAAAAAACAAAAATGTTATTGTTTTTTATTTTGACTGACTGACTTTGAGATGCCAACATATTTCTCTGATTTCCTCTTTAGATTAATGATCCCACATTCGCCAGGTTCATCCAAAAAGTTTTCTGTTCAATTTCAAGGTTCTGGCAGAGTGAATCAATTGATAGAAAATAGAGGCAAAAAGGGGCTGGTAATTCTTTGGGGGAAGGTCATCCTGGGAATGCAATGATCAAAATCAAGAACAGGATGATATTGAGGGAGTAGTTGATAGGAAAAGTGCAGAGGTACTCTCAAATTCTCAGATAGCACAATTTCATTAATGGAACAGTAACTAGGAACAGGTATCTGCTTGCATTTATGATATTTATTCACCAACTTTGTATTTTTTTTTCACAGAAGCCATCTGACTACGAACAGAGTGGGAGAATAAGTGAAAAAATTACAATTGAAAATAATACCTCCAACTTCTCAAAGGAAAATTCAAGACAGTATGCATCTGGTGCACCTCCCCCACCTCCTCTGCCTCCTGCATTACAGACACCACATGGAGCTGCACAAATAACTGCCCCAAAGACATTTATGGTGAAGTACTTATGATTAAAGCTTAAATACTATTAGAACTTAGTGATGTGCCTTTTCCAAAGATTGAATCCCTGTCAAACTGCCAGCAAATTCAATATTTATATCCTTAATCCTTTCTAGACCAGCAATTCCATTTGGCACCACCAACTTTCAAAAATTTTCTAGCCTCACATTTTAAATTGGTCAAAATAACAGCTATATCATCTTTACCACAATAATGCAATCTATCTGATGGCTTGTTAAAAATTTGTTAATTGTATGTCTACAGGTATCTAGAGCAGAACAAACCGTGGGAATGTTGACTTTTTTTTAAAAACAAGTTGAAGAGAGATTTCCAGATACCAGCTAATTTTAAAAATAGGTTTTTGAAAGTTAGATTTTGGGAAATTGGTTGAAAATGTTGAGAAGCACTCAATGGAAGGTTGATGTTGTATTGCTTGCAGAACTAATGAGTTGCTTGATTTTAATACAATTTTGATGTATTAAAAAGTTAATTTATTATAATTTCATATAATTTAAAAAGCAAGTATATTTTTCCTTTGCATTTTTGAAACAACAAAAACTGAATGAAGTATTTTCCCCCTACATGAAAGTAAATTTTTCCAGAAGGGGTTAAAATCATAGGGGACATGCTATCATATTTCTGTGGATTATTCTTACCAGTATTTTATTACCAGTGCAACACTCTTTTTATAAAAGGTGTTTGATCTTTATATTGTTTAGTCTTATTAATGCATATCTAGCTCAATGTCATGCATGGAACAAGTTGATGGTATCATCACAGTACTGGACACAGTACCTGGCAATTGCTACATGTGTTTAATGACATTTTGATGTTTAAAAGATGTTTAATTAGTGTACCCAATACAGGTGAACATGTAGATTACCCATAACACAGGCATGCATCTGGCATAACCATGTGGAGACCTCCTAAACAGTTGTAAGGAAAATATGCTAAATGCACTTTCTGCCCATTTGTAACTTTTGTCATCTTAAGGAATACAGGATGTATTTGATGCTGAACTGCATCAAGCATATTTTGAACACTTATAGCAATTCCCAAGAACCATGCTGCAAATTTGTGTCATCTGACAGATGAACATTTTGATACCTAATGATGGAAATGAGCAATATGAGAAATATGGCACAGCACTTCTGTTTGTGCAATTTAGCTGAGATCGTTTTCACTGTGTTTTAACTTTGCTGTGAGTCTTTTTTTTATTACTGGATATACATTTTTACTGTCATTCTTTTCCCTGCATCATCCTTTCTTTTTCATCATGGAGTACTCTCTTGTAAGTGCTACTCTTTCCATTTGCATCTCATGTCTCCTACTTCTTTCCACTCTCTGGGGCAAGCTCTTGAACATGGATGAAAGATATATGCTTTGAGTTTTCATTAAGAGATCCATAGATAAATTTTATCACTTAAGGCCTGGAGGAGGAGGAAGCCAAGGAGATTACATTTTTCCTTCTCTCCATCAAATGTACACTCGGAGAGAAATCATTGTGTTTTCAACATTGGCAATCAAACACTGCTGTGTGACATACGAGGTGTGGCTATTAAGTTTCCAGACTTCATTTTCAAGTTTTTCTTTGAGTTTTTTGAAATTGTGAGCTTGAGAAACAGCCAAAAGTGGGGGGCTAAATTGGGTGAATACAGCAGGTGATCCATTTCAGTGATACATTTGGCAGCCTGGACAGACAGCGCTGTGTGAGCTGGCATGTTATCATGATGCAGGATCCACAAGTTCTCCTTCCACAGATCACTCCTTTTCCTCCTCACAGCCTCATGCAACCTCTTCAAAACGTACACATACAACATCTGGTTGGCTGTTTGCTCTTCTGGCACAAATTCTGGGTGAATGATTCGGTTGACATCAACAAAACAAATCAGCATCGTCTTGATTTTTTACTTTGACATTCAGGCTTTTTTCTGTCTCTGTGAATTTGCAGTTCTCCATTCAAGGGATTGATGATGTATCATATTGATAACACCATGTCTCATCTCCAGTGATGATTCTTTCCCAAAAATTTCATTCTCCAGCTCTTTCTGAGGGATCCAAACAAACCTCCAATTGCCTTTGTTGCTGTCAGCAACTGAAGCACCATTTTTGCTGTCACCTTTCCCATGCCCAAATCATCCTTCAAAATTACTTACAGCTTACAGCTCAAAATTACAGCTTCTTCATCTAAATGCAATTATTCAGCTATCATTCTAATTGTCAATTCCCTTCCCTCTTTAAAACTTTTATGCCACAAGAAGACTTGTGCTCTTGACATGGTATGATCATCATAAACTTTTCTTAACATTTTGAGCATTTCAGTCACAGATTTCCCCAGTTTAACACATAATTTGACATTAGTTCTCTGCTTGACATTACACTCCATTTCAAATTCACCATCGCACACAAATACGGTCTACCTTAATGGGCCGCAGCACACTGATCAGACCACACTGAAACTTGCCCGGTCATTAGGTAAGGCGCCCCTCCATGTTACTGTCATCGCCCCACTCCCTTTCCTCTCTCTCAAAGTTGAGCAATAAAACCAATCTAGAAACATAATAACCACACCTCATATATCAGGGACCAGTGGGGAAAATTTTTATTTTCATTTTGAATCATTTCCAGGATGATTTCTGCAAGGAATGTGGATGCAGCAAAATATGCATAATAGTGAAATGACCTACCGTTAATTGACATGTGAATGAATTTTCTGCAGTGAATTGTAGCTGGTCATTTGTCTGGCATGGAAATGATCCACAATGAAATGTAGTGGAGCCAAGAAGAAACACCCTGAAGTAAATAAGTATTTTAAAAATTCACTTTATTGAGAACATATTAAAATGAGGACATCAGACAGAATTGTCTCAGGAGATGAAATCACACTGAATGAAATCACAGTTCATAAAATCCTCACACGAATCAATCCACAAAGTCAATCCAAAGTGCTAGCATGAATCTTGAGTTAAGCCAGGAATGAGAAAAACTCAAGAATTCCATTTTGTAATTATTTCTTTATTATTCTTTTATGAGTCAAAAGTATTCTCCAAATTTTTTTATGGGACATCATAGCTGGAACTCAACAATTCTCTGGTTTGGCTTGTTTTCTGCTGTTAGCCAATTAAAAAAATAAGACATGATCTGTGATACATTCCCATGCATTGAAAGTTTTTTGAAACATGACATGAATATGAGATTGCCTTTCATGCTGATTTGATTTTATTTCAACAGCCCCAGATAGATGGGGAAGGGGAGCAACAGCATTCCCAGATTGAACTATGCCTTGACTTTTCATTCCCTGCACATTGACTCATGATTCTTTACTGCTTGGTACAGAGACCTCAGGTAAGATTCACATCCTTCAGATGTCAGTTCATTCAAGGCATGCACCAAATTACATAAATAGTCAGTGTTCTTGCCACTTGGTCCAACTGACTTTGCAATCCTTGTAGCTGTTGAGTCAATACTCTCAGGACCAATATAGAATGGATTGGTGGGTAATCCGTGATACATGTCCACTGTGAAAGGCATCCCATCTGCCTCAGGGTAGAATGTGACTTTCACCTTTTCATAGCCACCCTTCTCCCTGTGATCTAGGTGTTGAATGACATCATCCAGCACTTCTTGTGAAACAAGATAGGCCACTCCCCACACTTTCTCCTGAGCAAAGGATCAGAAAAATGCCATTTCAGTTCAATATTAATTTTATTCCTTTGAGAGCAACAAAATTTTCATTAAAAAAATAAGTACTTCTGAGCAATATGGTGAACTTTCACAGGAACTTCATGAAGGATAGATCTCAAAGGAAACAATATGACAATGATCACTTATAAGCCTGCATTCTCATCTGTACTGCTTCCACAATGAGAGCAAGGTGTTCATCTGGTGCTTCGGGACATTCTGATTTCATGAACTCATGAAGCTGGAGCAAATAATCTATATTTTCTCCACTGGGACCTCGAGCATTCATGATGCGAGCTGCTATTTCCTCTATGGGAGCTGAACCAAGAAACAGGGGTCCATCCGTGGGGCCCACATAAACCATAACTTCTTTTGGAAGTAATGGCATTTCTCGAGAATAAAAAGGAACTGCAGGCAACTTCTTGTATCTCTTCTCACGCTCTCCTAGTTTTGCATTCACTAGGTCTTGATCATCAGGACCTATCTCATAAGCCACTCCCCAAACTTGGGCCTGTGGAAAATTTTATTCTTTTCTAGGATTTCTGGATGTTGTGCAGAGAATAAGAACCTTGGAATGAGAAACTCACATCTGGATCATCAGATGGAACAAGGGTCACCACTCTTCCTGGCTGTATAGCACAAAACACAAATACTTAGAAACTTGGTCTTTAAACTGGGCTGGTTTGAGATTCGGTTGACTGTGTATGAACAGATGAACAAACTCACATATTCAGGAGTTCCTCGATGATCAATACTGGCTTGCCAGAATCGTCGTTGATATCCCTTTATGTAGCCAACCATCCTCTCCTTATATGGAAAATCCACTTTCCAAATCAAAGAACCATACCCAAATATCCACATTTTACTTTGGGGCTTCCCTTCACAAGTTTCCTACATTACCACTTATGCATGGCAGAGCCCTAGAGTGAATATGACTCTTAATCCTCTACCACCATGTATGGGTAGGGTAAAATACCCAGTGATGGACTTGTTAAGGACCTGTACTCAGTAATGGGCCATGGCACAGGAAAATTGTAGCATATGTAGCAAGCACAGCTTTGAAGTGACACGCTGGCAGGTTGGGAGCCTGTCTCTACAGGGGTGTACATGCTGGGCAGTTACATAAAAAAATCAATCCATCAAACAGTACCCCACCATCTCTGCTTTTGATGAATATTGGTATACTGGGTTCTGCCCCCAAACCTGAAAATGTCGTATATAAGCCTCATTAGACCAAATGCTACAGGGTGGTTGATATGTAGGGTCACCAGCTAACCTCCGATATTGATAGCCCTGTAACTCAAGAACAATTTATGCAAGCACCTTACCACATATACCCTGATATGTTTGACAGGCTAAGAAAATGTACCTGCTACTCCCTTGTCAGCTTCCCAATAAAGTCATCTCTATTGCAAGAGCAATGGACATTCCTCTACTTCAGGGGTCTGAACAACCCCCCCCCCCCCAAACCCCTGCTCATGCCCTGCTCTCTACCTCTCATTCCCATTCTCTCCCATGTGTGGGGGATGCAGAAAGATACCACAAGCAAATGACCCAAGAGCGAGGCTAGAAAGGCACAAAGATTGGAGGTGAAAGGTGAAGGTCATGCCAGTCACTTGTAGCTACTCACTTTAGTAAAGTGAACCTGTCAAGGAAACATCCAGCACATGTGACACTACTGAATTTTTTATGAAAACGGAAGGATGACGATTCAAATAAAGGGCATGAATCATGTACAGGTTAACGAATTTTCAGTAGCATATTGTGCAGTGATATTTGGGCTGAATCCTGCAATTCATTTAGTTAATTTTAAGCATTTTTTCAGATATCAAATGTGCTTTTATCATTTAGAGTTCAAATTCTGTTTCCACCATTTCATCACATTTTTCTTGGTTTCATTTTCTTTGTTTTTCTTTGTTCGTGCCCATTCTAGTTTTTGTTGAGTATATCTCTCCTGATGATTTCATGATGTCTTCTTGCATCGGAGACATTTGAAAGACAGGTCATGAGAAGTTCAAACCCCCCCAAACCTTAGGGCTGGTTGCACCACTGTTCTTCTTTATTGACAAGAACCATCAACACTTTGCTGCTTAAGAATGTCAGATTTCTACAGGGTGGGCCACAAAAAAGGAACACATAAAAAAATTCATAACTTTTTTACTGCAAACAGAAGCATAGAGTCAACTTCACTACTGAAATTACTGAAAATTACTGAACTAAAGGATTTCATCATCCAAACTGTTGCCACCATCGAAAAAGAAACACTTCAGAAGGTAATGCAAAACTTTGTCATGCATATTCACAAATGTATAGCAGAAAGTGGTGGACATTTTGAACATTTTATGTAGTCAGGCAAAAACTTAATGAATGTCTGAAAAATGTGAAGTTGACTCTATGTTTCTATTTGCAGTAATAAAAAAGTTATGAATTTTTAAAATGTGTTCCTTTTTGTGGCCCACCCTGTATAATTGAAAAGAATAGCATTTCTTTGATTTATGGTTGAGATTGGGTGAGTTGCTAGCATAAATTGTTCATAATAAATGTCAATGACATCAAAAAGAATTGCAGGTACTAGAAATAATTGTGAGAAAAATGTGTAGCCCAGAATAACAGGAACTTCCTGCCTTGAAAGAAAATTTCCCTAATTTACTAATTCTTGATGTCTGCCTTCAAAATGGGCCAACATTATTCAACAGATTTTCAGCTCACGGAGATAAGTATTTCAGACCTTTGAAAAGCATCAGTCTCCCAAATAGATGACTGACTTCTGTAACAAATTCAAATTTCTTGCACCTGTAGCCACCATATGAGGAAACCCTCCATGGAATACGAGGTCTGACAATAAAACAACGAGGCTGTATTTTCCAATAGCTATATTTTTTATATTATTGTAAACTGTGGTGGTCTTCTTCAAAGTAGTTCCCTCTTGCAGCTATACATGCATTCCAGCATTTTTTCCAACTGTCGAAGCACTTCTGGAAGTCTATCTCCTGCAAGATGTTTATATTGCCCATCGTAACCTTCTGAATCTCTTTCACGGTTGCAAAATGTGTTTGATGTGTTTCTTCACATTAGGGAACAAGGAAAAGTCACACAGAGCAAGGTCCAGTGAATAATGTGGGTGTTAAAGTACTGTGATTGACTTTTTTGCCAAAAACTCTTAAATGGAAAGTGCTGTATGCGAAGGTGGGTTATTGTGGTGCAAAATCCACTTGTCTGGGAACAATTCCGGCCTCACACAACGAACCCGTTGTCTCAGACATTTCAAAACTACCAGATAAAACAGCTGGTTGACTGTTTTACCAGCAGGGACAAACTCATCATGCACTATCCCTTTGTAGTCGAAAAAACACAACATCATCTTAACTGGTTAATTGGTTGGAGTTTTTTTCGAGTTTGATTTTTTTAATGCATGCCCCTAACAGTTCTTTAGGTAAAGTGGTACTGCTCTGCAATCGTTACAAGTATCACGACAAGTTTGTTACTGCACAGACTTAAAACATACACTCACAGGTTACAGCAATCGCCACCAACCCAGTGTTGCCACACACATTGCAGTGTTATCAGTCTCGTTACTTTATTGTCAGACCTCTACTTTGTTGATAGTGATCAGGTTGCATTCTTATTAATATGACTGAACAATTAAGAGTGCATCATAATTGCAGTGATTGTCTTATTGCAATATCATTCAAAATTTTATCAATTGTGATTTTAAGCTATAGCAGTCATGTTGCAAAGTTATTGTTGACATTTTGCACTTCTATTGCTATATATGTTTTGCTATGTACACTTGAATCTATGACATCAGGCTCATTGTGAATTAAAATAGTATAGGCGTCAGACAGAAATGAATCTGATGATGATGTCTAGATGAAATATAACCAGATTCATTTGGAAGCAGATGTGTTTCTATGAAGCATTCCATGGAGATTTTCTCCCTGTGCCAGCTGTGGGTGCAACATCTATAATTTTGTTACACTTGGTTTGGGGGCATGAGAATCTTGTATGCCATATTTAATCAAATTTGGAGATGGTAGGGCATTAATTTGCATATTTTTTCATTACTTATCATTGAATGACCCTGCTATCCAAGTTTAGTTGTTGGAATTTTTATGTGCTGTTCCCCTTCACTGGGTATTTTACCATACCTGGGACCCAAAAGGGCATCAACTGCCATATACACATACATGTACCATTGGCAGATAAAAAACCTTACTGGTTAGTATTTTTATATCAGAAAATCCATGAATGTTAGAGCTATCTATTCCAACACATGTGCATTTACATTTGTCTATAATGGAAGTTTTTTTCCTTTAGAATTTTGCCAATTCTGATTTGGTCATGCAAGGACATTGGATTTTGCAAGAAAAATATTTGTAAATCCATGCAAGTTCAAGGCAGGCCTACTGAGATTGAGGAGTTCTCTGGAAATAGAGCATAAGTACCCCTACACTCTTATTCCATAACCTTGCTTATACATTGCTTTTGGACACTTGGAACAGGATTGAGTATCTGGAGGTGATTTAGATGTGCTTTAGGAAGGGAGAAGCAATTCCCTCCATGCTCCAGCTAGAAAGCAGGCAGGTGTGCAGCTGCCTCACTATGGCAGCCACTTGTAAGTCCTTTTTCAGAGAACTCCTCAATTCATGCATGATGAACCATCCTTGTGCTGGAAGACAGGAATGAAACATTGTTTCTATTGATGAGTCACTCTTTTGGTAAAGTCAGTGACCACCTGTGGTATAGCCAGATGGAAAAACATTCTGAAAAAACTTTATAGAGATGAGACATGGCTACATACATTCTGGAACATACATAACTATAGCAGAGACCAATATCTTGATATTAAAATTCAAAAATATATACTATCTTCTCTTTGCACCTGATATATGTTCTGATATATATACATATATGTATATGTATATAAAGAGTGGGTAGTAAAAAAAAAAAAATCAGGATACATCTTCTCTTGTTCAACTCTAAAGAAATAGTGTGCAAGAGGCATTCTGAAGTCAATAGGCCATAGTCTGAGTCTGCCAATGAGAGGTTTCAGTGACCTTCATACCATGAAAAGAAGTAGGCTCAATGGCATAATCATATTATCTCTTGTTCAACATGATGAAAAATACAAAGAAGTTGCAAACACTGCTCTTTATTGCCACATAGAGGAACAGTGAATGCAATTGATACAATAATTCATCACATGAGGAAATAATCTAACTGATGCAACATACTTCACATAAGGAAACTATCTAGTTGATGCAACATGCATCAATAATGATTTATCAAAATACATATTGGCTTGACAAAAAAAAAAACAATCCTGGCATCCTGGAAGACTAAAGGAGTATATCTTGATGTGTCCTTCCAGTATTTATGGCATTCAAAAATACAAACAGTTCAGAGTGAATTTTGGGTGCACTCGATTTGCTTCCAGCCTTGGGGTATTTTGTTGAGATAAGCAAATATGAGATTTATTTGTACCCTCAAAAAGAGAAGTGCGCCTTGCATCTTATCACCAAGGCCTATATAAAGCGTTAATAGATTTTTCCTGTGAAAGATAAAACTCAATTTTTACACAAGGGAACATAAAATCCACTGCCATTACTTCTATTCAAATGAAAATCTTATCCAAACAGTAGTGTAGTGGAGACCCAAGTGGGCAATCTACATGCAAAGCAAACCGAGTCCCACCCAACTCATCAGGGCATATAAAAAATACAACAGAATAATTTTCCATCAATACTTTTAAAATGCTTTTAAAAGAGTAATACAAAGGGCAGTTATATGAAGTCTGAAGTACCTTGGAAATTTTAATGAAATATCAGTGTTGTGAATGAAATAGTAATCACAGAACTCATTGACATAACACAGTTCCTGACACAATAGGGTATTAGGAGATTTGGTTTGGTGCATATGGAAGTGGCCCTTTCAATGATATTGAAGTGGAAAGGATATATGTTACCATGACATTACTGAAGTTCATAATTACATTGGCAGCAACCTAGAGTGCACCTCTCACAGAAAAATTCACAAAAATATGAAATATTACCTTAATTTCACAGTTTTTGGACACTAAAATGATCATATTGCCAGATAATGCCACATCTTGAAAGCCTTCTGTTCACTGAAATAATACTTATAGGAACACATTTCAAACTGAAGCACATCACTAGAAATGAAAGCTAAACTGCACTCACACAGGAAAAAAAAAGCCAAGCATTTCAATACAGTACATAATCACATTCATGCTTTGAGGTACTTCCTCTGTCATGGAGTTAGAAAGAGTACCAAATAAAAACCATGTCACAGTGGCTAGGAATGCCTCATGGCACTCATCCACAAAAAGTCACACATTTTAGTACAATACATAATCACATTCATACCTTGAGGTACTTTTCTTTATCATGGACCTAGAAGGAGTAGGGTAGGTGATACAAAATTCTGACCCCCTTAATCTCATAATCCCCCCCCCCTCAATTATGTTTTAAAAATTTTTCGGATCTATACTATTTGAAAGGAAAATGCATGCACTGCCCATTCACATTCTGAGACCAGACATTGGTGCAATTTGGTTGAAAAGGGCTGTTTGAATTTCTGATTGTGTTGAAATATGTAATACGGGAGGGTGAATTTTGCCTCACCTATCCTTCAAAGTGAAAGCCACAAAATAGTTGACAAAATATACATATATGCCATATTGTCTAGTATAAAGTCCAATGCCTCATAAACCAGGAGAACATAACCAGTATACCAATGATAAATGAAATAGCTAGGGGTGTACCAATGGCTGGTGCTGGTGCCGATGTTGATATTGGCAAATGGGGGGGGGGGATTTATGACACTGCCTCTACTTACCATTTTGAATGTGGTGGGATACCAAATGCCATCATTTGACAGTCTCTGCAGCAGAGAACGGCTGCATTATTGGCTTGTGATTTCTTCAAAAAGACCTTATAAAAGAACTCTGGTAGGATGCCTAATGCCATCATTCGATTCAAGTTTCAGCCATAGCCAAGGATTGAATCATGTCATACAATATTTCATCTAATTGTGTGGGTAAACACTTGCTCCATTTCTTGGAAATGTGATAGGAAATCCAATAATGGGCCACATTCATGTTTATGTGTTTCCTATTTCTCTCTTATTTTGCTTGGGAAGCATCAGCAGTGTCAAGACCTGCCACAGGCGATTGCATGTTAGCAACCAGTTCTATAATTGCCTTTGCACTGGTACAGCCCTAGAAATAGTATATATATCTGTGGCTTTTATAACTTAAGAGATTTCACTTCCATCTGAAAGTCTGGAGGCCCAATAAGTGGAAGTAAAACAGATTATTTCACAAGGAAAAATATGAAGAACAATTTTAATTCTAAAACCCTGATAGATCCTGTACTTGATCTAAAATTCAGATCTTGAACAACTGCAAAGGAAAGACACTTCTTAAGATTTCAAGATGGAGAAACTGTTGATTGCCTGGATTTGTATTATTCTGACTCCTGAGCAACTCTGACAGGGCTCCCAATACATTGCCACAAACTAAGTGTTAATACTAATAAACTCTCAGAAAATGTATTGGTTCTCACAAAGGTGAAGGACCAGTATGGGTAGTTTCAAATAAAGATGCTGAGCCATTCTGTCAAAGGAAACATCTTCTGAGTAAGCATAGAAATAATGAAACAAAGTTTTGCTTTGGCATGAAGAATTCCTTCAAGCCTTAGTTCCAGATGAAGATTCTGCACCTCATGTGAATGAATGAGATCAAATAAGACTTGATATGCCAATAAAATAAGAGTTGTGCAAACACCTTGTCACTCAACAGGATGCTTTCCCTGGAGCGACCTTGACCACCTGAAAAAATGTTCATCAAAAACTTTATGGTGATCACTGCTTGTAGTCACACCGACCATAATGATGAAAATATGAAGCTACTCCTATCTTGCAATTCCTTCCATTCCTTTAAAAAAGAGCTAGCACTCCAGTAACCCAGAGTTCCAATGAGGCAAAAAGATGAGCAAAGAATCAAGGGCATTTCACAATACTAATGAACAACTGGAAGCATAAAAATAATTCACTGTGTACTTAATCACCAATGGCTAGAATGCATACATGATACTTCAGAAAGACCCTCAGACAGCTACCAGCAGAGTCAAGCCTAGATGATGATGGCACATAAATGTGCTAAGGAGAACCCCTTAGCTCAATAGGATGGGAAGCTGACACATAGTTGTTATAATGTCTTCGCCTTCTCTAGGAGCTCCTCAATGAACTTCTGTATGGATAAAAAGAGGTCTGCTTAGTGGCAGTGATCTTTAGGAGAGCCAATTATGCATGGACTAAATGTCAAACTCACTGCAACAGCATCTGGAGGTTTTTGGGCATTCTGCAACAGTTTCTATTGAGAATAAAAAAAATACTCAATAATCATCTACAAAATCTTAAGGTTTCATCTTTTTTTTAAAATGCATTCTCCACTTAGAACCCATACAAGGTGAACTTTTTAATGTATAACAAGCAGTGGCAGCTTGTGATATGCAGCAGTAGTAGTTCTTGGGTGAAGACAGGAGAGGCCGATCTCCTCTGTCTCCACTGACAAACTGCTGCATATCACAAGCCACCACTGATAAGATACACAACGCTACCACCTCCCTTGCAGGGGATGTAGACTAGTGTGTCCCACTAGCAAGGCTCCCTCCCACCTCTCTGAGTCTCCCAAGAAACAAGCTGATTGTTCTGAAGACGCATTTTGGTGGTCCCTCTATTTCTGACAACTTATCAGTTGTGGGAAACACAAAAACACCTCTTGCCAGGTGGTGATATATATAAATAAGGCTCTCAGGGACTAATGCTGATAGGTATAGATCATGTCCTGTTATCTTATGGGAACTTTCACAAGACTTGATCTTCAATGTAATCCTGGCTCTCCAAGAAAACTGTAGAAATCATCTTGGATTTTTGCAACATAAAAGTCTCAATTCAATGGTTATGTTGGTTTCAGAACAAAGTGATGTCACAACTGCAAACAGACACAATGAAAATATTTCTGGTTGTACTACTAAGTTACCATAACTAGATGGGGAATGCTGTAATAAAAATTGCCTCAAATTGAGCATTACTAGACCCTAATTGAGGATCCATGATGCTCCCATTCTCAAATTCTTTCAGGGCATTTTAAAACACCCTTCCATGCTTCTAAAGATGGTTTCTCATTCAGTGTCACCAGTATTAATGAATGAGGTAATGACTTCATAGAGAACTTCATTTTTTACTTGACCAATTTTGTAATATGCCAGATTTACATTTAAACTTGCCAAAATTTTCATCAAATTTTATAGTTACTGAGAAAAGTCAGATCACTTCTTTATGATACAGGTGTTCAACGGGATTGATTCTTTTCTTCTCCTTTTTAAATATCAGGCATCCCTTTTGAAAAATAAAAAGACTTAGTCAGTATTCTAGAGCAGTGGTGCACTACCCTTTCCCCATAAATAACCACATTGAGATAGGCCACATATAAATGTGGATTTTTAGAGACCAGAGGCATCCAAGAGGCCACAAAAAAGGTCTCGCAGGGCATGGGTTGTGCATCACTGTTCTAGAGGAACATGTCTAGAGGGAATACATGGATGGCATAAGCAATACCCACATCCATGACTGGTCATATGCCTCACATTCCCAAGACAGTTCCAGGCCTTTGACTTATTCAAGCAATCTGCCTAAGAGGTGAAAATAAAAAAATGAGGAATATATAATTTTTCCATCAAGCCTGATTTCTCATCCTCACTTTTTGGAGACCTAGGTGAAGTGGTCCCAAACTCTTTAACAGTTAAATTCAAAACTACCACTTTAATAGAAACTTAAATTGAAACCCTAATGCATTGCAAAGCTCTAACTAGCTCAAAAACATTCTTCCTCAAAGCATAAATATTTCTACTTGACCCTTCAAACAGAATTTCACACTTGCTAAGAGATGTGACATCTGCAATATTGGTCTTAGCAACAAGTATCTCATGAACAAGTATCTATCTATTTTGACTAACCTCATGAAGATGAAACTAAGTGGGAGCTATTAATTTATATCATTGTGCACTATAGGAATGGGTGAAAAGGCAAACCTGTATGACATTTATAGTCTGTCTTTCCAGTGTTAGACCCTCTCTAGAACAAAGTTACAGGTGAAAGGGCATTCAACATGTAGTAAGCTCAAGAAAACCCATAAATTTGGTCTGGGTGATGAAAAATGTTGTACATTGGCAAAAAACTTGTCACTGTTCCAAATTTAATCAATATTACACATTAGCAGGTAACAAGGCAATTTATTCAAGGCATTTATCAATCTTCAGAGCCTGCATGAGTCTAATTTGCTGGAATTCAAATTTGTTAAGACTGTACCTACATCCCAAGCAAATTCAAGAATTTTTAGCATGCTAGTAAATGCTTACTGAAAATGGGAAGGGATTGGCAGGTATACAGAGGGTTTTGGAAGTGGGGTGTCAATGTAGTCATGGGTTTGCATCTTTCCATGGCTAAAATTCTTATGCCTTTTTCTCATGTATTTTATGTATTTGCTAGCATTTTACCAGCATAGCATTGTTAAGTGACTTCATTTAACATGGAAGGACTTCTTTCATTGCAATAAAGTTAAGCCTCTTGATTGCCCAAGAACTGGAATAGCCTCTAGATTAAAGAGAGGTCTGTTAATTACACTTTGAGTCTTGTGACTGGAGATTGAGTTTCATGGCTAAAGCATATTCATGCATTAAGGCAATAATTCATTACTCAGGATACTGAATGCACTGATTTGTTTGGCATGCAGATGTCATCTCTCTTGAAATCTGGGAAAGAGATTCTGCCTTTTTTTTCATAGGGCTAATTTTACCATTTCTGTGCAAGGAGAACCATTATATAATGGGCACCTGGAAGTGATATCAGCCTCTATTCCTTCCACTATACTCTTTTCAGATTAAATTTGTACCCCCTGAATAGGAGCCCTTCCATCAATTGCAGGCAATGACACCTTCCACAAGGATAGTTTTTGAATCATCTGATGAAGTGGATCCTCATGAAGTAGTGCTTCCTCTGTTCACTATCTAGGGGTACAACTCCAACCCGAAAACAGATTATTCAGTTGGATGCTACCTCACAAATGAACTGTTGCTTCAAGGGCACATTCTTTACAACAAAAAAAACAGGCACATTCAGCAGTGAAAACTGACCTGAAGATGTGCCCTGCGCTGATTGTCATTCTGAAGGTCCAAGATTTCATCAAGATCTACTTCACCATAGAGTGAATCTGCATCTCCCTGTATGAAAAAATCGCACAAGCATTCTACTTACAGCCAAAATTGGCAGAAATGGCACTTTGATGCTGGTTTCTTGTGTAACTCACATCACTCCCATAAAGAGCTTGAAGCTCATCATACATCCACATCTCTACAGCCAACCTCTTCCTGATGAGACACATTTGGTGGGCACCATATTTGGCAGTGAGGTACTTTTCACGCTTTTCCTTCACTTCTCCCTTTTCCACAAATTCAACCCGTTTCTCGGAGGAGGAAATTTTCCTCGGTCTAGATGTTGAAGTACGCTTGCTAGGAGGAGTTGAATATCCACTCTTCTCAACTGCACCGTCTAAAGTGAACGCTTGGGTACCACAATCCATCGTCTGCAAGAGAAAATATTTCACCGTGAACGATAGAACTAAGCCAAGCCCAAGAATTAAGCCAAGGCAAGGGTAGACCATAACCAAGACCTCACGAAGGCCTAGTCCAACGCCTGAACGTGGCACCGTTACACCACAAAGAAAAAGTTAGCTACAATCAGGACGATCATTAGGACTAACGTTAGGCGTGGGTCCCGCTCCCGCCTGGTCGTGAGTGAGTGCACGCGAACAATGCAGAGAATACACGGCAGGTGATCAAGGCCTGACAAAGACCATGCGGGAGGCCATATTATCTGTCCGACCCTCCTCTGCCTTCTCAGTGCAACAGGGCTCAGCGCACGCGCTAGAGCTCCTCTCTGACTCCACTGATTCACTCGCTACGTCCTTGCCTTTTTCTCAACATCTCTTTTGTGCAGTTGCTTTGAGATGCATATGACGCCGAGCTCGGTATTTTTTTTCTCCCCAGCATCGCTTCTCAAGTAACCCGCGAGGGGATTCCTTGTCCCTCGACCTTGAAGAGAGCGTAAACATCTCATGCTGTGTCAATAATCATCGGTGGAATACCAAACCAGACATGCATAAACTGGTTTCGCCCCATTTAAAAACCTTTCCCTTTTCTATGCTTTCCTGCTTCAGTAAAGGCGGACCGTGTAGCAGGTTGGTCAGGAAACCTTGAAGGCGATGTCCCCGAAAAGAAAGCCGTAAAACGAGAGAGGCTGGGAACATTCGTTACCTTATCACATCAATTGCTTATGTAATGGGAAGGGGAGAGGGGGCTTGGCCCTCCCGCCCCTCTCGGCTCCTGTTGTGAGAGTAGATCTCAAGGCGCCATAAGGAAAGACGTAATAAACCTACGTAATATACTAAAGCTTGACGAGAACATATCCTATACTCTGCTTAAAGGACTAAGTGGAATTGAAGGTCAGAGGCCACTATTCCAACCGTGACAGGGTTGACTTCTCAGGACGACGAGCCCCGAATTCCGAGTATTAAAGTCGGGATGCCCTGGCAACCTTCGCTCGTGTGATCGTCGGTCTTCGATAGAAAAAAACATGCAAAAAGTAGGCCTAGGACGTGACTGTGTTACGTCTCTACTCTCCTTGATAACAACTGTCGCCGCCACCTATAGCTGCGGAGGTGAATGGAAGCTTGCATAACCCACAGAAAATCAGACACCATGCAGCCTTGGGTCCATCGATCAACTGGTTTCATGGGCGACTTCGCAACTCGTTCTAGAAAGAGGTATTCACTGATTGCTGCCTGGACAATAAATGTGGCGAGGTATGAACTTGATTGTGGTAAAGTTCCTAATCTCAAAAGAACAAGGAGACACTGGGTTCCCGCTCGTAAAGAAGTAAAAACTTTGGAAAGGCGCATGCAATCCAGCTTGAAGCTGGCATTTGGAGTAAATTCATGTCCATCACGACACTCCCGACATGAAATTGAAGCGAGCAATCGAGCGAAAGAGGCCTCGCCTATTTCACTGCCAAACGAAATCATCTTGTCTTCTGATGAGCTCCTCCTGCCACGTCTTGTCTCGTGCCACGCGCGAAAGTGAAGCGCCATAAATGGTGCGTCTCGTTGAGCCCCCCTTACCCCCCCCCCCCCCCGCGCCCCCATGCCCCCACTAAACAGCTGCGTACGCCACTGTATCCTACTTGAGGCATCCCCCTGAATCCCCCTCTATTTTTGGGCACTCAACCGCACCGCAAGATGCCCGAACACCTCAGACAAGATACCTGAGCCTTGGAACACGATGCCCGTCTAGCGGATAGGATTCCCCACCCGTACGTGACAAGCACGAACGATTCTGCACTTAGGCACTTAGCTTCCATTCTCACGCGCACTGTGACGGCAAAATGACACCATGACGAGTGGGAAAAAAAAGAGCCGTGGAAGATGAGTCTCCTCCTCGTCTTGCACTCGCGCTTGCACTCGGATCTAGACACGCTTCCTTCACACATCCACGCGAATCGTGAAAAGATCCAGACGATCACCTGACGAAAACCATGTCGCAGGTACAGAGACCCGTGCAAACCAGGGGACGATTCCCCCCTTACACGATCGCTCACTCGCCTGGCACTGTGCCTATGCTCCTCTGCGTCACATTGGCCACGTGCGAATGTCTCCCTTCACACCTGCTGACGACGCGACTTGCACTCACTTGCGAAGGGACAAATGCATAAGCAATAAAAATAAAGGACAAAAACAAGAATGATGATAGTCCCATAAAAAGAACTTTGAGATACTGGCCAAACCTAAACAAAAATGGAGAAGGTAGGAGAGGTTTGATACAAGATGAGTCTCGAGATTAGATCTCTCTTGCGGTAATGATCCTGACGGTGAGTTCAGTGCCCCTCATGCGGACATTTGATTCAAGGATGTGGTCACAACCGGGAAAGCACATAGTTGTGGCCGGGAAGAGAGTACCGAGCTTGCCCATACATTGCGGGATCATTGCCAGTGTTTTTGAAAGAACCTAAAAAAAAAATTACATAAGTACTTTATTCCAAAGTACCATAGAAATAATCAATAAGAAAAAGTGCAAGTTCTTATTTTGAAAATTGCCATGCACAAGTATCGGCATGCAATTGTACTTCGGCTCTGTCCCAAGTACAGTTGACAATCACGGCTGAACTGGCTTGGCAGAGGAAAAAGTGGGTTTTTCCATTCTGCTCTACGGAGAAACTATCCTGAAGAAACAGGAGACTAGTTCCCATAAGAGAACTCCATTCATCTCGAGTTAGATTTCTCTCAAGGGGGAATGGAGATCTGGTCCATGTTAAGCCAATTAACTCGCCCGCATTTCTCCGGTTATTACATAGAGACTCGAAGCCAGCTCATCCGTCTCCAAGTAATTCTCCTCCCCGAGCCGAAACCCAAGGCAGCAAAACTCCCCGAGAGGATCAGGTTCCTGCGAGGACAAGGAGAAGTTCGCCTCGGAGGTCAGCAAGATCCAACAAGCGCAAATAACCGGAGGTTCTTCGCGAATGACGTCACTCTAGCCTCCTTTGAGACGAGCAGCATGTTTCATGCGATGTCTCCGCTGTTTCCTTGACCTCCAGGCCTCTCAGTCCTCATTGGATAAAGACTTTAATAACGAGATGACTCTGCACTTCCTCGCAAGATGGCTCAAAAAGCCTCTCTCTTCCTCCCC